>APFE030487523.1:159797-193613 GCA_000404065.3 Pinus taeda
AATATTAATAAATTAATAAATTAATGTTAATATTAGTATAATTATTTAAAGGTTTTAATTAATATATTGTGAAATGTGATAATTAATGTTATTATATATTTTAATTAATGTCATAAGTAAATTTTAATGTTTTATAGAATGCTTTTAAATAATTAATTAATATTTGAGTGAATTAAGATTAGCTATTATCAAATAAGATAAAATATCATTGACGAAGTGTAACTCATATTTAATTATATTTGACTAATCTGATTAGCTATTAATAATTATAGTGTATTAACTTAATGAATATATTATTATATGATACTAATAAATATATAAGTTAATATTATTATTAATTCATATCAAATATATAATTCAAATATTTTAAATTAATGTTTGATGTTATTAAACCTTTTTCAATAAATGTTTTATTTAATATATTATTTAACATTTTAATGGTTTAATTAATAAAATAGTTTGATACTGATGATGATGATGGTGGTTAACATCCACTGAGACCAAACATTGCTCTATCAGACCTAAAGAAACAAATTATTTATTTTGAATTAAGATTTTATTCCTATGCTCAAAAAGCTTGGAGAGAAGCCTCCCGAGCTCACTATAATTTTGACATTGTAAAAAGCTAGGAAGGTGAGTGTTGTAATAAATATTGTGAAAGTAAGATCTAATGTGGTTATATGTGGGGCACTCTAAGAGGAAGTGGTTTCATCCTTGATGTTCCTATTCTCACATATATGGCAAATCCTTTCCATCCATCGCATTTTAGGAACTGTCCAACGACCTGTTTCACTATGTATCTCATGAGAATTCGTTCTAATCTTTGCTATATTAATTTTCTTCTTTGAGCTAGTTAAAATAGAGAGATACTTTTGATCTTCTAGGGTGGGGTTGATGACCTTCTTATAGTAACTTAATTTTCTTTTAGCCGCTAAATCTTTCTCACACCACTTTTTTCTTTGAACTTAGAAGTAACAATATCTTTAATGCTATTTATGTTTCGCAATGCATCATTCGCGTTGATCTCCCAATAGTTTAACGAGGCCCTTGTGTCTTTATGCCACCCCCAATTGGGCCTTAGGTGGTTTCGGCTAGAATTTAAAGCTAGATTAGGAAGTCTATGATCATCTACGTTATTGAGTTTATGCTTGTACAACAGAAACCTAATCATAGCTAGGCTCTCAATAAGCGAAGGACCTGCTTCTATAAGGAGAATAGGATAGGGTGTATTACTTTTAATTTTTAGGTTATAAGTTATAAAACACTTCTCGATTTGCTCAATATTTCTCCATGATTCTCTAGAGATGTTGCAGCCCCAAACCTCACAGCCATATAAGATAATAGGAGTGACTAAAGTTTCAAAGAGGAACTTATTTTTATCACACATTACGAGGTTTGTTGTTTTACAATTATTTTCAAGACCAAAATAAGCTTTCCGCCCCCCATTAATCCTTTTCTCAATGCTATGGTTCCAGTTGAGCTTGTGATGAATACCAATTCCTAAGTACTTGTAAGAATACAGTTCCTCCAAGTTATTATTGTCATAGATAAAATTAGCGTAAGTGTCCTTCTTGGATTTGATAATCATAACTTTTGTTTTGTCAGTGTTAACAGTCATACCCATGGTAGAGCAGAAATCCTTAAGAAGCTTGAGTTGCTTATAAAGATCAAATGGGCACCTTGCGAAATGATAAATATCGTGAGCATAGAGAAGAAGGATGATGACTATCCCAGCTAAGATCGTGCCATCACATCGGGATTCCTCTAAATAGCCTTTGATCTTATCGATGTAAATGGAAAATAGGGTAGGGGAGAGGGGGAAACCTTGTTTAGATTTGATGTTACACTTAATATATTTCTACCACCCCTCATTGCTCTTTAGTTTGGAAATTACATTCTCGTATAACCTTATAGTGGCAACTCTCAACTCAAGAGGAACATTTAGCTCTTCTAATCTATTCCAAAGGTTGTATCTAGGAACTATATCGAAAGCCTTTCTAAATTCCACAAAGCAACAAAATAAATTGGATTTATCATTACAACATTCCTCTGCAATGATCCTAAGTGTAACGAGGTGATCTGTTGTTGAGTGATGCCTTCTAAAACCTGCTTGGCCATGATGCAAGCGTGGCCTGCAATACCCAGGATCTACATAATTTGTCCATGTCAAATTCCATTTCAATAAATGCCCAATCAAAACATGTGCTTTCAATATATATATATCAAATCACCACTAAATTGATTATCAGTTCCACTGATCTTGCAAGCCGAAACACAGTTTTATATTCTTGTTTTTAATGTCAACTTATACAACCGATGACACCAGCGCAGTCAACAACCATGTATTTAATACAAAACTGATACCATTTCAAACAGCTTCAATAACATGGTCATATATCATGTCAACAACCAACGCATTAATAATAATAGTGATTCACAATTATTAATCATGCATTCAAGGTATTATGTGCACCCTTCACAGTTCGATTGATATTGAACCCAATTCAGAAATTAACATCCAATTTCTAAAAACCACACTTATCATATTAATAAAAAAATACTTACAACCTTTCTTCGTGGCCAGATCTTCAACGTTCATGGCCCTTACAATTTTCTAGAGGACTTACAGGCTTGGTTGTTCAACCTATTCTCCACCACACTCTCTCACACTCTATCATATTCAATGCCTTTGAGGCTTCATAATTTATAAAACTTAGCATGATCTAAAAATCCTAAAATCACTTACTAAAAGCTCTAAATCTACATGCAATGCATGCATATGGCAAAAGCATCTTGAGGCTTTTTCCCATCTTTTTCCCTGTTCTAAAATAGAAAAGCTTCCTTATCACTTAATGGTCCACATCCATTCCTTTTATGCCTAAAAGATCTCCTAGTTTTATTTATTTATGGTGAGAATATCTAATTAAAATCCTAAATATTAAAGTGACTTGGAATTTAGGAAACTAATTCCACAATTGGATGACCCCTATCTCTATTATTTACAATAATTTCTGTTTGGGCTGAATGCTCCCGCATCAGACTCCCAAGGTAGAAAAATTTCATGATCTCCTGATCATGTGTTTAGATCTATGTTTGCCTGTATCCCATATCTTGTGTTGCAACTTTCCATTTGTCGCTGCTTCTGTCTGTTGTTCTTCTCCAAGTCTCCACACTTTATGCTGCTTTGCTCCACTAGCTGCACTCTTGCAATCTTCTGTTGTCTTCCTCTTGCTGCTTCTCTTTTGTTTCACTGATGATGGTCTCTTCAAGGATTCCTTCATCATCATCTACCTCATCATTTCAATTTCTTGTCTAGCAGGTTTTTTCCAGCATCTTCATTTAGACATGTACTCACAGAACATGTGTTAGAATAAAAAATATAAGGCTTCAGTGCCCCCATGGATTTTGCTACTTTCAGTGTTGTCTCAGCTACCACCATAAATGTCACCCCACATGTTTCTCTAACTGTCACTATGGATGTTGCTGCCTCCCAAACTTCCTGTCCCTCTGCAACATTCCTTTGCTTGTCACCTGCAATTTCATCTGCAACTTCATCTGCAACTTTTCCCTCTAGTTCAGATGTCTCTAGCAAATATTTCAGCACATAAGTCTTTTGTCTCTCCAACTCTCTTCTCTGGAGATCTAGTTTTCTATACAATTCAACAACTTCATTAGGAGTAGAACTTGGAAACTTCACACAATTTTCTATACCTTCAACAACTTTTGACCAATCATCAGCTGGTCCAACATTCTAATTAGACTCCTTCATCTTCATTTTCTCATCATCGATCTGAACAACCTTCAGGTTCAACTCTTCTTGGACAAATTCTAATGTTTGTTCATCTCCTTGTTCTGTACCTGCAAACATACACAACTCATTAGTTTTTAAATCACAAGACTTTTTAGTATTGACTGCTTCGTCCATTATTTCAGCTATTCTGAGTTCTTCCCGTCTCAATTGTACATCCATCATCTGCTCAAGCTTCCTCAGCTCCCTTGTTAACTGCATGCTTATCTGTAAATATTTTTTCTGTTGTAGCCTTTGCCACTTCACTCTCTTCTTCAGCAGTAAACCATGTCTCTGGTCTTTCACATTTTCCTGTACCAACTTCATCAATAGCTCAAGATGGACTTCTATCTCAGCTTTCTCTTTCTCATAATCTTCCTGAGTCAACTGCTGTCTTATGCCATTTGCCTTGGCATATTTCTCCTTCTTTCTTTTGTGGCCTCTTTCTGAACCTCTGCTCTCTCCTTTATGACTTTCAGTAGTCATCTCCTTCACCATAAGTTCGTCACCTATGAGTTTCATGAAGCCTCTACCACAACAAACTCTTTTGCTGCCACTTACCTCACCAATCCTTCCCTCCGGATCTGGTCTTTTGGTAATCATTGGTTCTTTGGTGGAACCTTTTGAGCATCCTCCACTGCTCCTGTAGGCTTCTCTCATCTGCAACTTTATTCAACCTCTGTTGAATCTTTAGGTTCTGCCACCTTTGCTAGACTCCTTGATCAATGAACTCTCTGCTACAATATTTGTCAGTTCCAAAAATCACATGCAATTAACTTAACAAAAAAAAAACAGCTATTCCGGCTCCGATACCACCTGACGCAAGCCTGGCCTGCAATACCCAGGATCTGCATAATTTGTCCATGTCAAATTCCATTTCAATAAATGCCCAAAACCTGCACTTTCAATATATATATCAAATCACCACTGAAGTGATTATCGGTTCCACTGGTCTTACAAGCCGAAACACAGTTTTATATTCTTGTTTTTAATGTCAACTTATACAACCGATGACACCAGCGCAGTCAACAACCATGTATTTAATACAAATCTGATACCATTTCAAACATATTCAATAATGTGGTCATATATCATGTCAACAACCAGCGCATTAATAATAATAGTGATTCACAATTATTAATCCCACATTCAAGGTATTATGTGCGCCCTTCACAGTTCCTTTGATATTGAACCCAATTCAGAAATTAACATCCAATTTCTAAAAACCACAGTTATCATATTAATAAACAGATACTTACAACCTTTCTTCGTGGCTAGATCTTCAACGTTCATGGCCCTTACAATTTGCCAGAGGACTTAAAGGCTTGGCTGTTCAACCTATTCTCCACCACGCTTTCTCACACTCTATCATATTCAATGCCTTTGAGGCTTCATAATTTATAAAACTTAGCATGATCTAAAAATCCTAAAATCACTCACTAAAAGCTCTAATTCTACATGCAATGCATGCATGTGGCAAAAGCATCTTGAGGCTTTTTCCCATCCTTTTCCCTGTTCTAAAATAGAAAAGATTCCTTATCACTTAATGGTCCACATCCATTCCTTTTATGCCTAAAAGTTCTCCTAGTTTTATTTATTTATTTTGAGAATATCTAATTAAAATCCTAAATATTAAAGTTATTTGGAATTTAGGAAACTAATTCCACAATTGCATGACCCCTATCTCTATTATTTACAATAGTTTATGTTTCGGTTGAATGCTCCCACATCAGGCCGTTAGCCCGCTTACCTTCACTTTCAAGCCATATGCTTAACATATTTTCCAAAATACTACCATATAACTTGGCTAAGAGAGGGTTGATCATAATTGTCTGATAATTAGAGGGGTTATTTGTATCCCCACTTTTGAAAATAGGGATAATGAGGCTCTTCGTCCAAGGTTTAGGGAACCCTTACTATACCGCTTGATTGAAAAGCTTTACGATTTGGGGTATGAAGACTAGACCTCCAATTTTTAAGATTTATGCCTGGTAACCTTCAATGTCCTTGGCTTTCCTATTAGCAAGGCGATTAACCCCAAACTTAATGTATTCTAAAGAGAAAACTTCTTTCGTTTGAGTAGGGTTTGCAAATTATCCATGACATTTGGAGATTCATAAAGCTTTTTAAGATAGAATTCCAATCGTGAAGAGCAATTTTATTATTATCTTTAGTCTTCCTAGTCAAAATATGCCTGCAAAATTTCTTAGTAGCTACCTTAGAGAGGTGTAAGAGAGTCTCTTGTCTTTGAAAAATGTACTACCTCTTTTTCCTTTTAGTTAGGGCTTTGTATATTTTTATCTTGTCCATTTTAAGAGATTCATCAACAACATCCTTAATTGCTCTCCTCGCACTTTTACAATCTTTGTCATACCATGGATTGGTTTTTCTATTTATTTTATTATTTGAAACTTCAATTGAGAACTTGTTAATAGAATATGAGAGGGTTGTACCAAAATTATGATAGAGGTATTCTATGTTGTTTATACTAGATAAAGGAAGCAAATTAGTTTTTATTCATTTAGAAAGATATCATTCTTATTTCTGTCAAATAATAAGTTCTTTTGGCTGTAAGTTTTATTTTATGTGGGAACTCTATGCATGACAAAATTTAGAGTTATAAGTAAATGCCTATGATCAAATTCAGGTTCGTAGTCGTTTAAGATGTCAAAATTTATTATTTCATTGTATAATGGGAGATCGAAAATAACGTAGTATACCACGCCGCTACCAAGTCCATGGATGCAAGTCAACTTGCTGGAATTGGGCCACTTCTTTAGACCGTTGCAAATTATGAGATCCTGAGCACTACATAGCTTGATTAGCTCCAACTGAAAAAAATTCCTTGAGGTCTTGAGAGCTCCTTTTGTACCTACTAGCCAGAGTAGGGCCTTCATCTAACCAAAGAGGATTAGGTTTGGAATAATTGCTTAGAATAATAGCTTGGTTTTTGAACTTTGAGCATTAAAGTCACCTATTAAAAGGATATTACCATCATTCCTTAGGCTAGAAGTATCATTCTCTAAACCATTGTAAGGGTTAGTTTTATCTAGATTCTTCTTCTTATAGAAGTTAAAATTGATGGGGGGGAATAACATATTGCTATGTAGGACGTTTTATTATTAATGTCACTGATCTCTATCCAGCTATATTGGTTGTGAGGGTCGTTTTTATAAATCCTAGCATGGGGGGATATGTTCTTCTTAATGTAAGAAGCTATGCCCCCAATGCCTCTGTGGGAGGATTGCTTGTTCCATGTAGACCATAGCGTAAAGCCATCTATGTTGGGGACCTTAGATTCTTCATGCTACCAAGTTTCAACAAGCAAAATAATATCAAAATCATTTGAAATCCGACTTAACTTGGGGCCTTTGTTCCATGGGAAGCCCCGACAGCTCAAATAAAGGATCTGGAGCATGTTTAATTGCTATTGATTACTATATTTTTGGTTTCTATCTCGAATGAAGGCTTTTTCTATTTCTTATTATTGCCCATTTTCCTTCCTTTCTAGCTTCTTTTACCTTTTGAACCTCCTTTCTTAATTCTGCTTGGTCTTCTGGAATGAGATATTCATTTATGAATATTCCCGTTCCTTTTAGACTTGAGGTTTTACTAAGTATGTCATACTTAGGATCAATGGAGCTCACCTTTATGTATATTAGTCTTGTTTATTCTCGGTTAGTTTCCCCAACCTTGTTGCTTCTCTGAGACACATTCTTTCAATTTGTAATCTATTATGTAATTCTGTCTGGGCTAAGGCTATAGTATCCTCATCTACTTCCTCTTTTAAACTGAAGATTATAAGGTTCAAGGTCCTTCTGTTACGTTCATGGTCTAACTCTATTAATTTTTTCATTTCATCTTTAATTGGTTTGATATCTAACTTATCTACCACATTATTTAAAGTGAGACGGCTATTAACATTTTCTTCTAGTTCTTTAATCGCGTATTTCATTTCAAGAATCTCTAAAGTATTAGCATCTCCTTGCTGGGATTGTTGTTTAGTATCTTGGTTTTGTTTTTCTATTACTTGCAATCTAGTCTCCATTGCCTCCATTTTATTCTCCAGTAGTTCTATTTTATTTTCTATTTGTTTTTGGATCATGTCTTCAAGAGGTGAAAATTTATTTTCCAGTGTGGCTTCTAACGCTTTTTGTATTTTGGCTTATCTTTCTTCTCTACATTTCTCTAAAGACTCTATATACTCATAAAGGCCTTGTAGAGTAACTGTGTTAGGTCTGCCCTTGGTAAAATTGTGGTGAAATATTCATACTTGAAATTATATGAGAAAATATGTATTAGAAAAAGAAAAAGATAAGGAATGTGTACACCTGATATCAACAAACTTGATTGCAGATTGCCCATGCCCATCGCAACCCGTAGACCGAGGAATATATGCGAAGAATATATAGAGTACATTTTTAACTCTCTCACCGAGCCTCGGAACTCTTTCACCGAAGAATATATAAAGTAGGTGTATAACTATTTCACCAAGCCTCAGAACTCTTTCACCGAGCCTCAGAAATTTTTCACCGAAGAATATATAGAGTACGTTTTTAACTCTTTCACCAAGCCTCAGAACTCTTTCACTCAAGAATATATGAAGAGAACATATAAACTACGTGTTTAACTCTTTCACTGAGGCTGAGAAATATTTCACCGAAGTATATGTACAGTACGTGTTTAACTCTTTCACCGAGCCTCATAACTCTTTCACCAAAGAATATATGCGAAGAATAGATAGAGTACATTTTTAACTCTTTCACCAAGCCTCAGAACTCTTTCACCGAAGAATATACGCGAAGAATATATAGAGTACATTTTTAACTCTTTCACCGAGCCTCAAAATTATTTCACCGAAGAATATATGCGAAGAATATATAAAGTACGTGTTTAACTCTTTCACCAAGCCTCAGAACTCTTTCACTGAAGTATATATAGAGTACGTGTTTAAATCTTTCACCGAGCCTTAGAATTTTTTCACCGAAGAATATATAGAGTATGATTTTAACTCTTTCACCGAAGAATATATAAAGCATGTGTTTAACTCTTTCATTGAGCCTTGGAACTCTTTCTTCGAAGAATATATGCGAAGAATATAACACTATAAAATAATTTAATAAAAATGATATAATATCAAAAATAATTTATATATTTAAAAAATATTTATATATATATATTTAATATAATAAAGTATTAAAATAATTTAATTACTTTTTATTTTCTATATGTATAATGATAATTATATAAAAAATCTAATAAAACCCTATCCGTGTAGTTAACCAAAATCATTCAATACACTCGTATAATGAAGTCTTTAACTTAAGTGTTGAATACAGTAGCCATTGTTGATAACTATTAGTTTGATTTTTGTGTAGATATAATCTATCATCAACAACTTAATAATCTAACTCTATTATTTAATAAGTATGCATCATACTATTTGAATGATATACTCTATAACTTTCAACAACTTGGGTATATGATATACGAGTCCCTTTCTCTCTCGGAAGGTGGGAATTGTGCTTTGCAACTCCAATGGCGATTTTTCTCCTACAACTCGTAGGGACCTTTCCATAGGTTCACAACAGACCACTTGAGGGAATTTTCGAGCCAGATGGTGTCTCCTCCTATCTCGGGAATGAAACATTTCCGGAAGAGGTAACATTATAGTTTTTGTTTTTGCAAAGTAGGTTTCCTTTGTTCCAACCACACTTGCATGCTCCTGATCTCCTCGATGGGGGCAAAATACTCCTGTTTACTACTCCTGAGCATGAACCTTGACCTCTCTTGCATTTGGTCGGTAAATCAATGGCCTCGGCTCCTGGCTCGTTATGCGATATAGCTATTATGTCTCATTCTGTCCAACCTACGACATCCCTTGGAAACTATTCGGCCACCAGCATGCCACCACGTGCGTGCAAATGTGAAGTATGCCTTTCAATGTTCTAGTTCACATCTGAATGGGTGAATGCTCAAGAGAATGAAAGGGGACGGTGTAGAGCGGTGTTACACAGCAATTTGTCATCGTTTGTCACCGTCCCTGTTACCCCTCTCCTGCACCTTGGAGGACTCATTTCAGGACTTGTGAGAAGTGATAAGACTTGAAACCACTTGCATCATTCACCTCTAAACATGAGCTGCATATGCCCTGAAGACATCTCCTGCACCTTGCCCTTAAAAATGGCCCTTTTTACATTAGCGCTTGTCCACTATGTACTGCCCGCGGCAATGGGGAAAATCCTATAAAAGGGGCGTGCCATTAGCGCTCTGTGCCATAGTGGAAATCGGGCCAACCTTTTTGGGCAAAATTTTTAACCAACAAACCTCCGAAAGTTCTATCCAACTCATTCACCAACTGAATCCAAGTTAAGTGAGGATGGTTTGGCTTCGGATCTCCTTGAATGGGAAGTAGTTTTACACCATTCCATAGAAGTTTCCAAGTGATGAAGCCAAATCCATTATTGTTGTGATTGATCTTATCTCTTTCTTTTCATCTATAAAAGCTTGTCTCCATGGCTTGAGCAAGCTAGTCTTAGTCTTAGTCTTAGTCTTAGTTCCAATTCTAGTGGCAATACTTGTGCTGAAAGGAAGATATCAAGAGATTAGAGTTGCAAGAGCCTTCTTTGTGTCCATAAGGCTTAACTTAAGTAAGGAGATCTTGTCACCAAAGAGAGAGAGGCTTTGCAAGACTTGTATAGCTGATCACCCAGCCAAAGGAGGACTTGACGTCAGGACGTTGGTTGTATTCTCCTTTGTTGATTATTAATAATAGATGACTATCATTATGGTTCCATTCTCATTGTTGTAATGATTAATGTCGAATTATGTCCTTCCTGACTGATGTATAATTGCATATATTAGATTTCATGCTTGTGTTTGTGTTGTTCTCTTTGTGTGCAGGTGTCCATTCAGGAGGATAGTGGAGGATTGTGACCGGCCAAGGCAAAGGAGCATGGGCGACGTCTCTTCTACAAACAAAAGCGTTGGAACTCAAGTAGGTCTTCATCACCTACCCTTTATTTGCAATTAGGAACTTGCGTGATAGCATTGTTTGATTGTTGCTAGATCCGTTCTGGGCTAGTAGGGATCACCTCTATCCATAGAGGGGATTTACTTCTCCAACAATTTGGAAACTCCTCTGGGGAGTTTAGCTTGTTGTTTAATTTGTAAACTTAGACGGAGTCTGAAGCATGGCCAGATAGCCTTCGAAATGCTATTGCTTTACATTAGTGAAGTAGATCAAAGCCGCTTTAGTCAATCTCCGGTTTGGTTTACAGACTGAACAATTTGGAGTTTGTCTTGCCTCTTTCGTTTTCTCTTGTTTGCTTGCTTGGATAGCTTTTTGGATCGAATTTCTTGCTGCCTCTTGCTTCCTGGCTTGGCTAGATACTGTAAACCGAGCTTTAGACTGCTTGTTTTTCTTTTTGAAATTGGCAAACTTCATTAGCACGGTTTTTTCTTTGACAGTCGCACTAGTGGCTCTTGTTGTTGACTGACAACCCACGCCAATCCCTGTTTAGCACGAGTTATAGCCTGACAATCGCGCCAAGCCTCTTAGCTTTTTGAGTTCACTTGTTTTCCTGCCTTCTGAGCTTGGATTTGCATTTTTCCACGTCTTTTCCAATTACGGGAGTGTGTTTTATCCTTGTTTGACTGGTCCTTAGCCTCTGTCCTTCGGGTGTTTGCCTCTTTCTATGGATTTCACACCTCAACCCTAGGGCATCTAGTGGCTGTGTGTGTCGAGCCTTCCGTAGGAGTTTTGGGTTTCTTGATTGTCTAGTCGACTTTCTGATTGCTTTTTGCACTTGTTCAATGATTGTTGAAGTGTTTTTGACTGATTTTAGAGTGACTTGCTTTTTCTTGCTTGGATTTCATTCTAGCTTTGTTTGAGCTTAGATCACATAGCTCATACAAGCCTTTGTTTTCCTTTTGATTTGGAGAACTGTTTTAGTGTCTTGGGATTTCATTGTGTTCTCATTGAGTGAATTTGTCTCTTTACTCAGTGTTATTGTCTTTCAAAATTCATTTTAGTGCATTGTGCCTTTGAAAAAAATTCAAACAATCTCTTTTGCGTTCAATAATTAATGGAATAGAACTTTTCGTTGGTTTGTATTATTGAAAGGAAAAGTCTTTTATTTATTTTACATTAGCTGCATTAGGGTGTTTGATTGATTGTGCTCATTTTGTTTCATTGAAAATTCTTAACCCTCTCGCAGTTAGTATTCATCGAACGAAATGGTATTCTTTGGCATATAGCTTGCATCTAGGCAATTGTGAAATATCACATACGGTAGGACCTGAAATCGAAAATTAACTAAAGATCAACTATAAAATAAACCGAATGAACTTAAAAATGCATTGGAACATAACGCTCATATTCTAGAGGTCTAGGCTAGAGACGTGCTCCGGCGTCGTTAAACCTAGTCACTTTTTTTCTCGCATTAAGGTTGGGTGATTCCTCCTTGTGTGATTCGATTGTGGTCTAGTACGGACTTGGGCTCCCACGTACCATCACCTATATATGTAGAGACTCCACTAGGTTTTTATCCTTGATCCATAGGAAGCCATGTATGTCGCCTTGCAAGCCGTAACGCACCGAACACAGCATTCGGGAAGATTGACTATAGTACGGAAAGTCCTTGGTTTTCATACGATTGCCAAGGTGTATAAGCAGTTTTACAGATTGTCTGGTAAACCCCTTGCCTAGTTTCTCCAGAGTAGTCACTTTTTGATCCTTTTCGGACTCTGTAAAAGAAAAGGATTTATTGAGCATTTGTCACTTCAGGCTCTTTAAACATTCGAAGGCAACTAGAGTCATCTTTTGTCCTTTTCTCGACTCTTAAAACATGAAAAGGTCAAGTTGTGTCCTAATGTCCTAAAAAATTTATTTGGGCACAATTACATTCACCTTGAGAGATCTTGTTTGCATTTAGTTTTGAGTAGGGTCTCTTATTGTTAGCTTGTCTAGGGTCTTTGTTTGATCATCCTGGCGGATCCATCAATCCCGTCTCCCATCCCAAGTGACCAAGGGTATCCATCTTCTGCTGCCCCTGAGACACCGGTTGTGGCGACAATTTCACTATTTTTCCAAGTGTCCAACCGTTGAACTCTCGTGCTCCAGAGGACGAACTTTACGACTTGTTTTGGAACCCTGTTTGGGAGCCCTCTGAAGAGGATTTTCCCACTACTCCTATTGGTGTTGCATCTCCGATGCCTTCTTCCGACATGGAGGATACATCTCCCATGTCGAGTGGAATGCCCGTTATGTCGAGTATTAATACTCCCATTGTGGCTACACCCCCAGTTATCTCTACGCCTTACACTGTTACGCCTCTTGGTATCACAGTGCCGCGGCGCTATAGATCTCTAAGGGATGCTATGAACTCTGCGACTTCCTCTTCTATGTGGGATCAAAACATTGTCCCTACCACGGCACCATTTATTTCCCAAGTTCACCATACTATTGTTACATCAGTTCCAACCAATCCGACCGTCTGTGTCGCGTCATTAACTCCAATTGCTAGTGCTGTTACAACATCTTCTACTGTGACTTCCATTGCCAGCCCATCTCGAGGCCCGGTACAAAGTGGTCTATCGGCGCATACTGCTAGAGTTGTCCATCCCACAATTTTTGCCCTGCCTCTCTCTAATGCTATTTCGGCAGGGGGGGCATATTCCCAATACTTGCATAATGTCCAGAACCCATTCAGCAAGGCCCTGAAAAGGGCTTGTTGAACTAAGTATCATGCGCGCGCTTTATTTTTGTACATACGTATGCTTTCAGAAGTGTGTTGTGTGTGCATGTTTATTTATTTTTTATCTCAGTGTGTCGGCATGATTTCCGCTTATTGTGTCTTTTGCTTCTTGAATAGATGTCTGGATTGCCTTACGTTGGTTTCGCTGATGGTGCTTCCCGCAGTACTCGCAACTTGTCATTTGCGGCATGGGTGATCTACGATCCTCGTGGTGGGTTAGTAGATATTCAAGGGGTGTGTCTAGGTTGTACAACAAACAATGTTGCTGAATATAGTGTTGTGATTGAATTATTAGCTGAGGCGATTAACCTCGGAATTCACACATTGGTTGTAAACTTAGATTCTCAACTTGTAGTCCACCAGCTCAATGGGCGTTATTCCGTTAGAGATCATCGGATTTTAAGGTTTTATTTATGTGTTAAGTTATTGGAAAGACATTTTGATTTCATTACTTATCAACATATTCCAAGACGACTTAATGCAGTAACCGATGCATTAGCTAACTATGTATTGGACAGACATTTGCATAATATGTAAATCAACATAATACAAGAAGCATAAAATACAATAAACCATAACACCGTGTATATATATATATATATATATAATATATAATATATAATATATATATATATATATCGTGTGGCGCACTGAGGTGCTCAAAAAATAAATGTAGATGTCTGGATAGAGTCTGTGTTCTCTGTACATCTGAGACACATGCCTCTCAAAGAAATATGCAGAAAATAAAACCTAGGAGTCTAATCACGGTGGTGCTCATGATAGCACATCACCGCGCGCACCAATCATCTCAACAGACGATGGACGTGAGTCGGCACCCCCACTGTGTGCCTCTGATATGCGAAAGGCACATCCGCCAATCTGGAATAACCCGGAATCCCTTCGGTGAGCCCCTAGAGATTCTGTATCAGCTCCTCCCCCAAGGTACCCCCTGTCTCAGGGTCAGCTGCGAGTTGGCCCCTCCGTGTTGTAGGAGATAGGGCGGCTGGTCGCTCTGGGCCCACGTCTACATATACATAAAATCGTCATCAGAGAAAGCATGTATTAAAAAGACAAAAAAAATGAAAATACATAAAACATCAAAAACAAGGAGTTCATACCTAACTCCTCCTCCCATTCCTCCCCCTCTAGTAATGGAAGGTCTGGGTCCCCCATGAAACTGGTTCCCGCGTAAGGCCAATCTTGGATCACGATCAGCTGTCGACGAAGCCATATGAAGAACTCGGGTTGCCATGACATCTCCTGGCCCCCTCCTCCTCTGGGCATCAATGTTGCCCAGCGAGCCATCCTAGGCTCTCGTGGCAATGGATCTGCCACTACAGCTCTCTGGATCTGTAAAAGTGGTATTCGCTCCAAGAAAAATGATAACACAATCGAGCCATATGTGAACTGTTTTACATCTGCACGCTTACAAATTGTGAGCTGCCTTTTGATATTAGTAGTCACAGCTGTAGCTCAATCAAAAATGGTGGGGCTGAGACATTCTGTCGCGAGTATCAGATGGTTCTTGCTTGCCTCATGGGGCACTTGTACCCCAGCTGCACGTGTGATGGTGAATAGAATTGCCTGGAGTGTCAAATCTCGGATGGTGTTGATAGCCACCTTAGCACTCTGTCTCCCGAATTGTTCTTCCGGGCACACTCGGGCTTTTACTTCGCCTACCTTCTCTCCAGAAGGTCTACTGCCAGTCAAAATAGGAACTGCCCCTCTCCACAACAACCCGGTGATGAAATATACATCAGATACCTCAAGCTCTAAGGTCTGGTTCTGTAGACGAAATACTTGGTCATCCACATCCCAAGCATCAATTATGAACTGTAGCAACTCAGGTTGAGACCGCATATATGATGTAAGGAAGAACTTTTTGAGGCCAAAATCCCTCAAAGCATTCATGCACCCCTCATCCTCAATTGCCAAGGCGTCCACGCCATTGTTTTCTCATTCTTTCCACTCTACTACCATTTTGGCTTGTTTCCTGCACCCACAAGGACAAATACACCATCATTAGAACATTGGTAAATTTATGATCCAAGAAAAATTCAAATGCAACAGGTAAAACCATGGGAAAATTTTAGTTGCGCGGTTAGCGTGACTATTTTTAAAACAGTCACACTAATGGCGCGACGCCCTTGGGTAATTTACCCCATTTGCGCGGGTCCATGCCGGATACCCGCGCCAATGGGGCGAAGCCCTAAATTTGAAAATCCCCCTTGCAGAGGCTCAATTAGGGATCAAATGCATAAAAAATGGTATAGAAATGGAGCTAAGGGAAGCGCCTCTTACCTGGAGCAGACGAGATCACGAATGGTTGCACGGATTGGCTGTATTCGCCGCCTGAAGTTTGCTTCCCAAACAGACCACTCTCACTCTTCAAGAGGTAAAAAGTAAAAGTAATTCTATTTTTTACATTTTCACCCTATTTATAGACTTTTTAACTCATTTTTGCGTTTAGAAAAGTTATTTTTGAATATTTTAATGTATTTTTGGTCGAAAATGGGTTTTACGTTTGCTTCTTGTGCAGCGACAGGTCTTTTATGCAACTTCGATGGTGAAATGAGTTGTATTTTATACTTTTTCGGATCGGTAAATACACAAAAAAGTCACTATCCAGTCATCTTTCAGCTCTTTTTTGAATTGCTAAACACGAAAAGATTGTCGAGTTATTCCTCTTGACTCGTTAAACGTAAATAAGAGGCGGTCGTCCTTAAACTCTTTTTCCGACCGTATAAAGAATGAAAAGATTGTCGGTCCTTTGTCGTTTTAGGTCGTTAATGGGAGCGAAACGACGTGATAACGATCGCTTTTTTACTTTTTTGGGTCGGTGTCACTACTCACGAAAAGTACTCCTTAGTCGTAATGGCCGGATGGTTCTTTCGAGCATAGTTTTATACTTTTTCGAGCTCGAGAGACACAACTTTACGAAAAAGGACACCCTTGGAGTTTCCTTTTCGTTGTCTTTTCAAACTCTCTAAAGATGAAAAGTTGCCGAGTTTTTCCGTTGTCAGACTCGTTAAAACTATAATGACATTAGGTTTTGTTGTAATGACAACATTCAAGCATATGCTATCCCCGTCAAGCTTGCCATCCAAAAATAATTGGGGTACTCGCAAGAAATGGTGGGGGAATAAAGGAATCGTAATCATCGTCATCGGCAGTATGTCGCTCTTGAACATGGCACTTTCTGCATTCGTGTCTGGGTGGGGACATCTCATCTCATTTCACATTTTCCTCCATGGGTTTGGGTTATCCTATTTGACCATTCATCTGCTCATCATCTTGTCATCATGACCCCTAATCATTTGACATCAAATACTGCCAAATCCGCTGTTGTGCCGCCAATATGTTCAAGAGAAGTTGACCTCTACAGAATACTCAACCTCCCTCCGATATCTCACACAAAACATGTTATCCCTCTCTTTCTCGTGTCAATGATGTGGGAAACATTATGGCCCACCTTCGATCAAGATCACTTCATGTCGACTTCAGCTCATTATCCAGGAAGATGACCTAGAGACTCCCTTCAGGTACCTTGGAGCCTGCATGCCTCAATGGCAGGTTCTTCGTGTTTGACACGAGGTTTTCATCATTGGCCTCCGATCGGATGATTCTACGAGTGTTCAACACTAGGTCATTGATTTGCACGACGTGGATTGTACCTATCGTACCTTAAGGACCATCGTCATTATTGGTGGTACCTCTCATGTCTGTTAACAGTTTTCCTCATTGACTGTTAATCAGATGATGTTCATGGATGTTCGACTTCGACTCCTGTATTCACATGCTTGAACTTGTACTGTGTTCGGGTCGAGTTGGAACGCAAGACCCCGGATTGTGCATAGTGAAATCTGGGCTTCATTTTGTTGATCATTGTAATCACTACATGACTCATTCATTGGATGGCTGTGACCATACGTGAGTCCATTCATTGATCCTCATCGGATGGCTGCATCCATACCTGGGATCAAGTTTTTATATATACTCTGTTATTGATGGTTGTGCCCATACCACATATATCATGTACTTGAGATATCAGTTGTACTTCTTTTCACAGGTTCTCCAGCGGCAGTGTTTTTAGTCACACATGTTCTTGTAAAGCACTTCACCCCTCTCTCTCGGGCCTCATGCTTTAGGGGGCATCTATTACACAGCAATTTGTCACCGTCCCTGTTACCCCTCTCCTGCACCTTGGAGGACTCATTCCGGGACTTGTGAGAATTGACAAGACTGGAAACCACTTGCATCATTCACCTCTGAACATGAGTTGCATATTCCCTGAAGACATCTCCTGCACCTTGCCCTTAAAAATGGCCCTTTCTACATTAGCACTGGTCCACTATATACTGCCTGCACCAATGGGGAAAATCCTATAAAAGGGGCGTGCCTTAGCGCTCTGTCCAAGAGTCGCAATTGCGCCAACCTTTTTGGGCAAAGTTTTTAACCAATCAACCTCCGAAAGTTCTATCCAACTCATTCACCAACTGAATCCAAGTTAAGTGAGGATGGTTTGGCTTCGAATCTCCTTGAATGGGAAGTAGTTTGCCACCATTCCGTAGAAGTTTCCATGTGATGAAGCCAAATCCATTATTGTTGTGATTGATCTTATCTCTTCCTTTTCATCTATAAAATCTTGTCTCCATGGCTTGAGCAAGCTAGTCTTAGTCTTAGTCTTAGTCTTAGTTCTAGTTCTAGTGGCAATACTTGTACTGAAAGGAAGATATCAAGAGATTAGAGTTGTAAGAGCCTTCTTTATGTCCATAAGGCTTAACTTAAGTAAGGAGATCTTGTCGCCAAAGAGAGAGAGGCTTGTCCCTCATCCCTTCAAGCTTTGCAAGACTTGTGTAGCTGAGCACCCAACCAAAGGAGGACTTGATGTCACAACGCTAGTTGTATTCTCCTTTTTTGATTATTAATAATAGATGACTATCATTATGGTACCATTCTCATTGTTGTAATGATTAATGTTGAATTATGTCCTTCTTGACTGATGTATAATTGCATATATTAGATTTCATGCTTGTGTTTGTGTTGTTCTCTTTGTGCGCAGGTGTCCATTCATGAGGATAGTGGAGGATTGTGACCGGCCAAGGCAAAGGAGCGTGGGTGACGTCTCTTCTACAAACAAAAGCGTTGGAACTCAAGTAGGTCTTCATCACCTACCCTTTATTTGCAATTAGGAACTTGTGTGATAGCATTGTTTGATTTTTTCTAGACCCATTCTGGGCTAGTAGGGATCACCTCTATCCGTAGAGGGGATTTACCTCTCCAACAAGCGAACCCAATTTTTTCTGATGCAGTGACAGAGCATTTCAAAAATGTCCCTCATCATCCAAACCTAGAGGCACTAGGTAGTAGACGAAATATAAAAAGGTGGGGTGAATCGAGGTCTACAGAGAACCTGCTCAAATCACCGGTTTGTGGTTCCAAAATGGGGGATACTATCTGCATGGATGAAGAACATATTCAAATCTTCATAAAAAAGACAGAGGGCAGCCATCATTGCATGAGGATCAGAAAGGGGATAAATATACAAGAGGTAAAGAAGGAAATACAGAACCAACTTGGGATACCCACCAAATACCAAAACCTGATATTCTCTGGTTGTAGTCTACAGGACCTCCTCTCACTTCAAGAATATGGCATCAACAATGATTCACCCATTTTCCTTAATCTGAGGCTGCGTGGAGGGAGTAATGGAGACAGCACAAAAACCACACGATCCTTTAGAGACACAGTGAGGGGAAAAGAAAAAATGCAGCATAAACCAACTCCAACACCAGAGATTCCAGGTCCCTATATAGTGGAACAAAAACTGGAATCCCCAACGATCCAAGTACCTCTAACAGAAGTAACTTAACTACACATTGAACTATCCGAAAATGCTTTCATTTGTAGATTTAATGGATACTAGCCAAAATCCAATGCTCTACATCAATGGATTTACTCCTCATGGACACCAGCCTATGATATACACCTATGCTCAAAGGGATTTTTCATAGTTAACTTCTACTTAAAACAAGAATGCAACTGTATCATTGAACATGGGTCATGGTTTTGGGGGAATTCTAGCCTCTTCATCACCCCTTGGTTTGTTGAATTTGATGCAAACTCTATGAAAATTTCTACAATTCCAGTATGGGTGATACTTCATAATCTACCTCTTCATTTTTGGCATCTCAAAGTTTTAACATCCATTGGGAATTCCTTGGGGAAATTCCTAAAAATTGATGAAGACAGAGTAAGCAGGGGAATTTTCACATTTGTTAGGATTTCTGTAGAAATGGACCTAAGTCAAGGACTACCTGAACGCATCACATTGAACTATAACAATTCACCGAGGATTCAACCTCTCGACTATGAGAACACAACATTCAGATGCCGCAGCTGTATGCAAACTGGACATCTCCAATTCAACTATCCACTGTCCAGAAAGGACCCCAAAGGAAAAAAGAAACAATAAAAATGGCCCAAAGGGTGGCAGCAAACCATCTTGATGGGAGAAGAGGACACACAGACAAAACCTACAAAAAACAAAACAGAATCTGATATTCTTCTGGGGCAAAAAGATACTGAGGGGGAAATTACCCCAGTCCCTCATCTAGAGCCATTCAATGCAAAACAGCATCAAGCACCTCAGATGGAAGTAAGCGGCATAAAGCGAACTCATGGATCTGAAGGATCTGAATCCGATAAGGAACTTCCATTGATCACATTGGAAAACCAGCTGGCCACTATTACACCCTTTCCCAATTCGGAAGGCTGGTGGAGGGTGGAGAAGAAGAAGGGTAGAAAAGCATAGGCCTGCCGAATTTTTATTTTTTCATTTTTGTAATTTATGTCCTCTTTATGGACATCCTATCTGCATATGCTTCTAGCATTTACAACATGCAATTTTTCTCATATGAATGAAATTATGTCCTCTTACCACAGAAAAAAAGAGAAAAAGAAAAAAGTATTCATCATACTATTTAAATAATATGAAACCTTACTTATTGTTGATTAATCATCAAACATTTGTTTGTTCTAGGGATAATTTATTGAAGAGAGTCAAAAAATTTTAAGATGCAGTAACAACATGTGTGTTATTTTTTTTGAACAATAACAGTTTAACCCATGACAGCATGGATAATTTAGTAAAATCATAGTCCATCCACTATAATTTTCTCTCAAGTAGCCATACTTTCGAATGGCATGCATAGGCAACATAAAAACTTCACAACTATTTGAACAGATATAAGTTTGAGAATGTGAAGCTTTGTAAGTTTCAAAATCAATTCACCTTCCACAACATGATTTTTTTTTTTTTTTGAAATTAGCATATTGGGTTATTAACAAAAGGTATAGTAAATTTGTAATTTAAATATGTGATTAAAATATGTAAAGAAGTTATCACTTTTAATTTCATTTGTTGATAGAATGACAATGACAAAAATATACTAACATCTCTCAAATTAAATCATCTCATCAAAAAATTATTTGGAAGAATAATTAAAATAACCAATCCAATAAAGAAAAAACACTTAATTATTAATAATTAATTAATAATATTATATACTCCAAAAAAAAATATCATATCACAATAGATGGAGATTTATCTGGATCTAGGTAGGTTGGAATATTTTAAAAGCATTCTAGAGAACTTAGTATGAATAGTAAAACATATATTGCTGCTAAATATCCTTAAAACACGATAATGTAAACAGAACTTGACCCTAAGGCCTAGGTACAATATCCCTGTGCCACCTACGATATCCTAAACAATCTATGTATTCAATGTTGATGACAATAAAAAAGATTGCATCTAATAATTGAAGATTCAAATAAATATAATTTCGATCCACATAATTAATTAAACCAATCAAATATTATTCAATAATATAAGCAGTTACATTTCGAAAATATTAAAAAGTGAATCAATTGGAAAATCGACTGAATAGAAATACCCAACTTGGATTTATGTTCATGAAGATAAGGTGTATGGATATCCTCCACCTTCACGATGGTTATATGGCATGTATTCCACAATTTATGTGAGTAAAATCGTAGTAACTATTACTAATCTATTGCGTCACTACTTCACAAACAAGCTCCGGCCAATATTTATGCAAATCTATTGCATCCCAAGATCTTATATACTTGTGTAGTTTCCTAAGGAATTAACCCATATTTGATTGGGAAATTCCTTATCCATAACTACACAATCCATCATATGCCTTTATCTAATTCCTGAACTACCTGTACAATTGAAATGATTATACAACTGATAGTACATTATCGTTGAACTCCAATCTCAACTACCTTTTTGTCTTATCTAACATGCATGAGTTAATTATAAGTGAATCTTTAGTTTACTAGTTGAGCAGTCCTAGTTACACCCCACTACTACAAGTTACACTCACCACTTGATCTCCCACTAATTCCTCTATCAATTGGAACTAGTTTAAGTGAATTTAACTCAGTTAAACTGAAATAAATATTTATAACTCAAACGAACTCAACTTGGGACACTAAAATTTAGGAACCACTCTACATTACTTTAGATAGACTCCCAACTCTAATTAAGTGAGCCAACTAAGTCAAATTAGCTTACTTAAATATTACAAGTTGCTATGAGAATTAGAATTACAGTTTAATTCCTAATTTAATTCAGGAAAAAATCAAAATAGAATTTTCTTGTTTCTATTTTCAACACTCCCTCTCAACAAGAAATGGATTATCTGCTATCTTGGTTATCCCTCTTTGAAACTCAATTTCTCATCTTGACAATTCATTTGTCAAAATATCTGCATCCCACTCCTCTATAGGAATGTATTCCAGCAACATGATTCTCCTTTGCACACAATCTCGTAGATGGTGATACCAAATGTCAATATGCTTGGACTGATCATGAAGACCTGGATTCTCAAGGAGTTTGATAAAACCTTGATAGTCACAGTAAATCAATGTAGGATCCATTTGTTGACCAAATAACCCAACAAGGATCTTCCTCATCTAGATAGCCTCAGAAACTGCTTGACTAGCAGTGATGTATTGTGCTTCTTCTTAACTAAGTCCAACGGATCTCTACTTCATGTTGTACCATGAAAGTGTTGCTGAGCACATACTAGAGATTCCCCCTCATGTGCTCTTTATGTGGGATGGACTCCTTGCCCAATCTGCATCTATGAAGCCTTGAATATTTCTTCCCTCTTTCTATTTTTACTAAAGACCAAATTGAGTGGTGCCTCTTTGGTATCTCAACACATGTTTAGTTTCATTCCAATACATTTTGGTTGGCTTAACCATGGCTTGACTAAGTTGGTTAGCTGCAAAAAACATGTTCATTCACCTGTTCACTAAATACATAAGTGAACCCACAAGCTCTCTACATATAGTAGCCTCCACTACTTCACTTGAACTGGCATATTGTTTCCTCCAGTTACCTGCTAGAGGAATTTCCATGGTTTTTTTTCTCTCCATGTGGAACTTCTTCAGTATCTCATTGGCCTACTTTCCCTATGAGACAAAAAATTCCTCATCTCCTTTCCATACTTCCATACCAAGAAAGTAATGCATGAGCCCCGGGTATTTCATCTCGAATTATCTTGCAACATCCTCTTTGCAATATTTTATTAGCTTCTCATCACCTATTAGAATAAAATCATCGACATATAATACTACAATCAACAATTTACCTTCAACCACAATATGGTAAAGGTTTGCATTTGCTTCACATTTGGTAAAGCCTAACCTAGTGAAATAGCTGTCAATTCTGGAGTACCAAGCGTTGGGTGCTTGTTTTAGTACATACAACACTCGCTTAAGTCTCCACACATGTGACTCTCTGTTGAATGTCTCAAATCCTTCCGATCGCTCAACATACAGCTCATCCTCAATCATAACATTGAGGAATGTTGTCTTCACATCCATATGATGTACCTTCCATCCCATCTGTGTTGACATCACTAGAATAGATCTTATGGAAGAGTACCTTGCTACTAGAGTAAAGGTCTCCTCGTAATCAATTCCCTCCACATTAGAGAATCCTCTGGCAACAAATCTAACCTTGTGTTTCTCCACACTCTCATCTTCTACTTTCTTTACCTTGAAAATCGATATATAACTCACCATTGACTTGTTTGCTAGTCTTGGGACCACTTCCCAAACATTATTTCTAATAGTGGAGCCATACTCCTCAACCATGGCATCAACCCATACTAGTTGTTGCACTTCTTCCTTGTATGATAATGCCTCAACCTCTACACTCTCGCTCATCAGAGCCATGTAGCCATTTTACCAATTTAGTGATCACCTCTAGCTGCTTGTGATGTAAGGTGTATCAATGTACCCCACAAATATTCCCAACTTAGCTGTTGATCTAGATTTTTCAATTCATCCTTGGTAACATGACAGTAGATTAATGAACCAAAGATCCTGAAATTTGCCACATCTAGTTTCTTACCTGAAAAATCTTCTTATGGTGTACTCATCTCAAGAATTCGATGAGGGATTTTATTCTGCATATAAACAATCGTGTTTCATGCTTCATCCCACAAGTGTAAAGGTAGGCCCTAATCATGTAACATTGCCTATGCTGCTCCCACAATACTTTTGTTCTTCCTTTCAGCTACCCCATTCTGTTGTGGTTAGGAGGTGCTATTAACTCCCGTCGAATGCCTTATGAAGCAAAAAATTTATTGAATATATTTCACACATATTCTCCATTATTATCGATAAGAGATTTAACTTTTCTTCCTGTATGTTTCTCGACAAGTGATTTAAATTCACAAAATTTAGGGAATGTTTGATCTTTCTTCTACATGAAGAAAATCCATCACTTACAGTGAAAAATCATCAACAAATATTAATTAATACCTGCGATGTGTTGTGGATGTTCTCGATAACTCTCCACACAAATCTAAGTGAACTCGATGAAGGATTTATTGCACTCAACTATCTTTATCATGAAATGAAGCTTTGGCATACTTCCCCAATGTACATGCTTTGCATGTGTTTGTTTGCTGTAGTGTACCATTGGGAAGTGTTGTAGAAATTTGTTGTAGGATCTTCAATGCTTCGTGGTACAATTAACCCAATCTTATATGCCAAAACCCACTGATATCTCAACTTTGCACCTTCTCTACTTTTGTGCTTAAAGAAGCACAATATTCTACATCCAATTTGTAGAAGTTCTGTACCCAAACCCCGATCCTCTTCACCTTTCCTGAGGCTATGTGATGAAGGAAAGCCTTTCCCTTAATAAATATCACATCATAGCCACAGTCCTCCAACATGGCAACTAAAACCAAATTATTCTCCAAACCTAGAACATACATGACATCCTTTAATATGAGAGGAGTACCAAGCTTCCTCTGAAAGTTAGAAATATTGGTTCCAGTTGAAATATACCTCACATCATCTCCCATCTTGATGTGCATCTGGAGGTGCTTCTCCTCCAAGTTACTGAAGAATGCTTTGTTGTCAATAATATGGAATGAGGCTCCACTACCCAGGTACCACACACTACCCATCACCGATGTCACCATCCAAGTAATGAGGGATAAATCCAATTTGAATTGTGAAGCAAGAGGTTCACTTTCCGCTCCTCGTCAGGGCTTCTTACCTACCTTCTTATGTGGAAACTTTATGGCATAGTGTCACAACTCATGACAATGAAAGAATTTAGTCTTCGACGTGTCCTTATTCTTTCCTCCCTAACTCAAATATAATTTGGAATGGGATGACCTCCCCTTCCCTTTGTTTTCATTTCCATCTAAGGCACAACTCTCCTCATCATCATGCTTGGATCATGATCTATCTTTGGTGTTCTGTTTGATATTTTATTATACCAAGTGGGACCATAATCACTCCTTCTCTAGTATCCTTCTCATTAACTAAGTCCTGGTAGTTGTCCCACCTCTTGAGAAGTCCAAGAAGTGCTAGTGTAATAGCGCTCGTGAAAAATCCATGTAATAAATGTTAAAAACAATAACCATGGATGACTCGGACACATATTCCAAGTTGAAAGTTGGGCAAGCCATCCTAGGGGGTATTCATGTGATTGTTTAGGGCTAAGAAAATTGACAAAGGCAATGGCTAAGGCATTAAAGAGGGAAAAAGGTATTTTGGGACATTTATTTATGAAAATAATGGAAATTAGGAGAAAAAGTAGGTGAAAGGTCACAGGTTGCATGTGAGGAGGAAAATGAAGGAAAATAATGGAAATTAGGAGAATAGGTAGGTGAAAGGTCACATGTTGCAGGTGAGGATGAAATTAAAGTAAAATAATGGAAAATGAAGAAAATAGAGACCTCATTAATAAAAGGGCTCATGAGGATCAGTGGGGAAGACTTGGTTAGTTTAGCTTTGGAGCTCTCTCATTATTCTCTCTCTCTCTCTCTCATACTCTTGGATACTTAGATTTTTCTTGGAGCACTCTTGGAGGGTGTGGCATACTTAGATTCTTGGAGCAAGAAGGAAAAGGAAGAACATGAAAGCGCAAGAAGGCCTGAACATCAACAGCTACATCAAATTTCCTTGTAGGTATCGAGTTACATGTATAATTTATTCACTAGTTTTGGTGTGCATGTCGCATGCATGTGATTTCTTGGTTATGATATGTCCTTGGCATGGAGGATTGCCTAGATCGATAGTGGATTGCCTAGCCTTGCCATTTCTTGGATAGCCATGGTGATTGTGGGATTACTTTCATTGCTTTGTTTTTGTTGGTTCTCATGTTTCCTTAGCTTGGGTTGATTTATTAGTCCTAGAAGCCCTGGTTGAACAAAGACTCTGTAAGCCATGTAATAGCTTGGGTTGAGTTACTAGTCCTAGAAGCCCTGGTTGAAAAAACGCTCTGGAAGCCCTGTAACAGCTTGGGTTGAGTTACTAGTCTTAGAATCCCTAGTTGGAAAAATGCTCTAGAAGCCCTTGGTGGGTTGAGTTACTAGTCCTCAAAGCCTTGGTTGGACAAATGCTCTGGAAGCCCAAAATAAGTTGTGGGTTGAGTTACTAGTTATGGAAGCCTTGGTCAAACAAATGCTCTCGAAGCCCTGTATGAGCTGTGGGTTAGAGTTACTAGTTCTGGAAGCCTTGGTTGGAAAAACACTCTAGAAGTCCTAGAATGCTTGGATGGAGACCAATCTAATGATGGTTTTTGGTGATGTCCGTCTGTGAGGTGGAATCATTGTTTGATGGGTTGAGGTGGGTGGCCTCTAGAAGCCCTAGATGAGTTTTGATTGATTTGTTCTATGAGATCCCACACTCATGCTTGGAATATGGCATGAGGGTGATTTGCTAAAGAGAGACTTGACTCAGCCAATCTATGGTCGGGTGGAACGTGGTAGTCCCATCACCGGTTGGTTCATTGTATTTATTCATGAAAAATGCATTCCCTTGATTTTCATGTGCAAATGTATTGATATATATACATGGATTTTTATGGCTAATATGTTTACTGTATTTCTATTCCTATTATGTTGTTTATATGCACATTTAGCCCAAAGGGTGTTACAGAGTGGTATCGGAGCATGGCTCAAAAACTTGGACTCAATAGGCTCTATCATAGGTAAAATGAAGAACAAAGGTTAAATTTTAGACCTTTCTGTCATATCTGTTATAACTTTTCTTTAGTCAAATATTAGAAGCTGAAAATTTATCCATATCGAAGGTAAAGCCCACTGATAATTTAGTAAAAGTTTCAGATATTGGTTCACAATACTGTAGGAATTATGATCTAAGGAAGATGACCTTCCTAAATGCACCTTTAAATAGGTCACGTTGGCATGTCTGCAATAACTTTTCTTCTGTAGGCTTTCAAAAGATTAAAATTTGTCCACATTGAGGAAACATACCACTGATTACGCGGTATAAATTTTAGATATTGGGTCACGATATTTTAGGATATATGAGTAGAGGGAGTCGAGCCTTCTGAGTGCTCCTAAAATCTGGTCTGAAACAGGTCATGCTGACATTTTCATTATAACATCTCTTCTGGGCACTCTTAGGAGCTGAAATGTTTTCCACAATGAGAGGAAATCTCGATTACATTGTGATAAAAATTTCAGATATTTATTCACTATATTTTAGGAGATATGACCAATGTAAATCGAGCTTTCTAGATACTCCTAGAATTGTGCTCCAAATAGGATTGTGTCGGTATTTTGTTATAACGTTTCCTCTATGAAATCTTAGGAGTTGAAGCTTGAAACAAAGTCACGAATAATTCCACTAATCATATGGTTCAATTTCCATAACTTGTACTACTATAGTTTAGGATATATGGATTGAATCATTCGCTATATCAGTTTGCATGCAAAGTGTTTGATGAAATGCTTAAATGGTTCAGTGATTAATTGCATACAAATTGTTTGATAAAATTCCCCAATGAGTATGTTGTTTGTCGTTGGGAAGAGTATTGATGTGTAATAGTATTTATGTACTTGATATATTCTTACTTGTGTGCAAATAGTTTTCTATATTAGTTTGCATGTAAAGTGTTTGAATAAATGCTTACATGCAAATGTAATAGTATAGTAGTTCTTTAATAACATATATATATATATTCTTTAATAATGTATATATACCTTAAATACAACTCTTGCATACATCATTAAGATCTGGAGAATATCTATTGACGCATCCCCTGATGATGGACTCACTTGGTAGTCCAAAACATTGGGTTCACAAAACTCTATAATAGGTCATTCCTCTTGTATGGTAATTGTGTGAAGAAAATGTTATTTTTTTATGGGATAGTATTGTAGTGTGATAATATGGATGTAACTAACCTATGCCTATTTTCATGCAAAGAATTTGAAGAATTGCATGCAAGGAATTTGAAAGGTTGCATGCAAGGAATATGAAAAGTTGCATGTAAGAAAATGGAAAAATGGCATGTTTTTAGTTATGATGTTACAGGTGGAATAAGTGCAATATTTTTGACTTAGTCTCATACAAATGTATGAAAAATAAAAATAAATTTATTTTCAAGTATGGTTAAATTTAATAGAATTTTGGAGGTCCCATTTCCATAATTGGACATTGGAGATCAGACCATTATAGTAGCTTCCTCCTTCTACCTTAGTGTGGACCATGGATAGTAAGGGGGCATGCTTATAGGTTGTTAGTATTGGTGAATGCTGATTTCAAATTAATAGACATGATGTATTTATTTTTGGAACATTTGACTGAATGTGTATGGATTATATGTCGCTTAGATGTTGATTTCATGATACCTACTTACATACTTGTATGTTAGGTTACATTTTTGAATATTTGATTACATGCATCATTCTTATAGGTTGATTACAAGAATTGATCGATTATGCTTGACTACATGTGGTTATGCGTATTGGTAGTTGGTTTGGCATTGCTTATGCACACTGTTGGTTGCATGTGGCAATGTGTACAATGGAGTAATGGCTGTTGTCATGCATACGATCATGGTTTGTGTAGTTGATATGGTCATGCATTGATGACTGGACTCTAGCTAGAATGATCTGTGTATGGTTTGGTACTCATTTGTTATATGTCTATATACAATTGTTATGCATGTATGGTCTTGGTTATGATTATGCATGTATAGTAGGTAAAACATGCCTTGTGAAGTCATTGTATGCATTTTAGGTGATCATGGTGCTATTGGATGTTATGATGCTAATGTGCTTGTTGAGTTAAAGAAGGATATAACAATGTAAACTTTGAAACGAGAACCCATACTGTTACCCGTTTTGTAGAGATAGCAAAAAAGTGACTCGATTTCGAAAAGGGGTTATGCAGAACACACGTGTTTTTTAAAACTTAGTTTTTGGCACTATAAATTTTTTTGTGTACATTGTGTTTTATGATGGTAGTGTTTCTTATGTTGATTTAAAAATGTGGCAATTCTGCATAAGACTCTTTTTTTAAAATGTTTTTTTTTTAACTTTTTTTATTTTCTAATGTATGAAATGTAAATAATTATTTTTTAAACTTAATAATTTTTTAAGTGGTTTTTTCTTCATATTTTCTTGTTTTTATTTAATTTTATGTTTTTCTATAGTGATGTTTTCATTGTTTCTCATATTTAAAAAAGAAGGTTGATATTTTGACTTTTCAATATTCTACATATCTATACATTGGTAATTAATTTTTCAATCCAAAAGAAATAATTGTTTCTTAAAAATAATATTTTCTAACAATTGACATAAAAATAGACATTTTTAACATAAATAAAATTAAAAAACTACACATTTTGATAATTTTTTGCTACAATTGACATGCGAAAATAACAATTTTTACACGAAAATTTTAACTAAAAATAGTTAAATAATAGTTTCTTTTTGTGAATTTCATATCAAAAAAATAATAATAATCACTTTTTTTTCAAACAATAATGGTCAACTTAAAAATTAATGCGAAAATCACATATTGCAAGTATTCAACACATAACAACCTCAATTGAGTGTATAAAGTCAAAACATTGCAACTATAACTACTTAATAGCTACAAAAAATGAGCTTGATTTCCAAGCATAACTTAAATTTAATCAACAATGTCACGTAATCCAAACTCTTCGTCCTCTAGAGTTTCATCATTGTTTTCTTCCTCAATATTTTCTGCTTCCTTTTCCTCATTTTCGTCTTCTAATGGATCTTTCATGTTTACCAATCTCCCAATGTATGTCTTTCCAAACATCCCATGTAATGGTGGTTAAGGTTCTTTTGCCTTTTTTGTGACACGTGATTCACTAAAGTCCCCTTTCTTCAACCCAATTTCTTGCATTGCATCTGGCTGAAATTGAAGAGCATTAATTCTTTGCTTAATGAAATTGCATTGTAATGGATGTTTTTTCAATTGCAATGCAATTTCTTCCTTTTTGAAGGGAGCATGCTAGTGTTGTACCTAGTTATCAAGCACAAAAGAAATAATGAAGTAAATTAGTACAATGACATATTAATTTTAAAAATAACATATTGAAATTCAATTCTATATAATAAAACTTACGTGAGCGAGAAAATAAATCCAAAACCCAATCTCCTTCATTTGAACATATGTCTATAAGATAGTTAATCAATAATTGTGGTTTTTGATAAATGTTAACTATTTCTCCTTTTGCTTCTTTGTCTTCATATGTTAGTTTTCTCACAACGGCATCATAACTCAGTATTTGGCTATGACTCTTTCCGTCCACCCGATTAAAAATCATAGACATACAACTATCATCTTTTGCTCAACTATCAATATGAATGAACTCACAATCATTTATAAATACTTGATCATCACAGTTAAGAAGATTTGACTTTTGCCTATAACATGAAATAGTAAAAGTTCAATCAACTTGTACATAAATGAATTTTTCAACATTAATCACGTATACATTTTAAATGTCTTACCATGTAAGTTGCATCCTTGAATTTGCTTTCCCTTTGAGGCTTGACAATATCATTGCCAATTGTGTATCTGAATGAAATGTCACAAATCTCCATAATGGTGATAACGTGACTTCTACAAATCCCGCAACCAGTTTACTAAAAGCTTGATAAGTATAAGGGTCACTATCATAGTCAATATTTGGAGCATTGAAACCACGGGGAATATCTGCAATAACTAGGGCATACTCCCTTTTAGGTATGAGTTTAGCAATGTCTTCACAGTCGCCTCGTATTACTTGATATTGAACAGTTTCTAGCCCATTCCAAATGAAATGAGTAATAGTTGGATCAAGTTCAACATTCTTAACACGTTGCTTCCTTAGTCTTTCGGTCTTTATTTTTTCAATAAAGGTTCTGAAGCTAGTTGGCACTCCATTGTCATCCTTCTTCATCTTTTATAAAATAAACAAACATATGTGTAAGTTATACATTAAAAATAGTACACAGATGAATAAAAACGAATGTGTAAATCAAGATACCTTTTTAAATGCAAGATAAAAAGCTTTTGATGTTGATGTAGAACTTGAATCTGGATAGTTGCGTACGACATCATCCCAACTATCTTCATTCAACAATCTAACCATTTGTTCTTGAATTTTCATGTAAAGTTTGTGACTACATAGATAAAGTAACAAAAAGTCAATATAATGATATGTATAAAAAATACTACCAAGAACAACATGTTCTATTTAAAAGAAAATTATAATCTAGAAATAAACAAAAATAATTCAACAAACTTACTTTTGAAATTCCTCGAACATTTCCTCCAATGATAATTCCCCTAACTTCACACGAGATAATATTGTTTTAACAATTTTTTCATCTTTCACTCCTTGCATTGCTCTCCAAGGTGTGATAGTCATATCTTCTGGAAGTTGTTTCAAGTCAAGACTGAATTTATTGCCGCCACATATCAATGGCTTAGACTTTTTAACCTTCTCGTTTTTAATGCCAATGTTTTCCCACATGCTAGAAATCTCATCAATCAAGTTCAAAACATCTCCAGTTCTAAATGCCAATTGGAAAATGTTATCAACACTTCTAAATATGTCACTAGGAAGGTTGCATTTTCCACTTTTTGAATTGGGTTTCTCTTCAATTTGATAGCCTATTTCCATACAACATTCCCTTCGGAAATCTGCAGTAACATTTATCCTATCCCCACCACATTTTTCTTGAAATTCATTATGAATAAATCTAACCCTTTGGATGAACGTCATAGACATTCTATATTCATTATCTAAATTATGATCCCACGCCACTAACTTTGCTTTTGTATCCGATAAACCAGTGTAAATGATACATTTCATTGTTTCAGAACGTGGGTTATTGGGATATTCCTCCATCAATTGTCTTTGAGCTTCTACAAAATGATTCCCCCCAGGCACATAATAATTGTATTCAAAAAAATTTGATTTATCAAATGCTTCTTTGTTGGGAACTTGAATTGGATCAACAAAAAGCACATAATTAACCACATGAGCATATGGATTATACCTTATCAATGTCTTCAAGTTGTGAACATGTAGATGGTGTGGCTTTCTGACTTGATATTGACATTGTCCTTCACTTTCCTTATAGGTTTGTCTGACATTAAGCTGAAATGTACGACCACCATTAATTAAGTTTTTCTTTGTCAAATTTTGCCGAATGGCATTTTGTTTTGTTTTGATAATGCCATCCTCTAAATCAGCTCCTGGTGTAATGATTTCTTTGCTTTCTTTTGAAGTTTCACTAGGTTCTTGACTACTAGTAATGACTACTTGAAAATCTTCAACTTTACTTTTCTTCGTTATAATATTCTGAACAGATTTATTTTTTTGGCGTTGTTACTTTTGGTCTTTTACGACTCTTCTTAGTTCCAATGTCATCTTTAGTAACAGAAAGATATGCTTCACTTCAGTTTCATCTTCATTGCCATCAAAAGTAACTTGTTTACCCTTTCTAGATTTGTCCACTAGAGGCCTTTTTTTCTGATCCTTTGGATGTAGTTTTGCAGCATCATCAATTACTAGATTTTTCCTATTTTCCATATCTTCTTCTGACATTGAGTAAAAACCGCTGACAACTTTCATTATATCATGCTCTATGAAATTAATGCCTCCCAACATAATTGAACAAATTTCAATAAAATTTTGCCACATAAAATATCATATGTCAATAAAAACAAAATTAAAAAAATATAGCGAAACACTTTCAAGAAAACAAAATACAAATATAAATGACAATACTTACCATGTTTTGTTTCATCTCATTTACGATTTGTTTACACAAATTTGTAGATACCTCTCTCATGTCATACAAAGAATATCTTAGTTGATATATAATCCTTTCATGTGACTTGGGAGCTTTTGTAAGTATGTAAACAACTTCAGCGTCTGGTACCGAACACATATCTATGACTCTTTCCATCAGCTCAAAAATCCCATTTTCATTCAGTATATCAATATATAGATATATATTCACACTTTGACTTTCTTTTTCTTTCACATACCATATTCTTGTGGGAATTTCACCTCTTTTGAATTCTTCTAGTCTGAAATCATCTTCTTATCATTTGAGGCACTTGAAAGATTTGTAGCCATGAGCTCAGGTGGAGTTCATTTACCAATGTTTTTTGAAGATGCACCTTTAAGTGTCTTTGGTCCAGACATATTCACAAAAACCTTATTTGATGCCATTTTCATGAAAAATATAAACAAAATTTAGTAAACAACGAAAGCATATTAACTTAAATCCACAATGAAAATATATCCTAAATTTTTAATTTGTATCATCAGATTATTGAAATTAAAAAAATATTAACCCTACCCCCTACCTCCCATATGCCACCCTTAACCCTACCCCCCATACCCACCTCGCC
>APFE030487523.1:205578-231192 GCA_000404065.3 Pinus taeda
GGGAGGAGATGGCAGGGGCGATGGGGCATGTGAAGTGGGCGTGGAGGATGGAGTTTCCCCAGGCCCACCATGTTCATGTCGAAAATATTTTTTAATTTCGTTGACAAAAAAATTCAAGTTTATAAAAAAAATCTAGTGGTCAGTCGATTGTAGGATGAGGTTGCTCTAGGCCCACCATGCTCATGACGGAAATATTTTTTAATTTGGTTGACAAAAAATTTTAAGTTTAGAAAATAAATCTACTTCGTTAAACTAATTTAATATGAGAAATTTCAAGAAAAAAAATTTAACTGACCTTTCAATTGCGGAAATTCTTCGTTGAATATGTTGTTGATCCCAATGTAGCTGCTCCACAAATTTGCTCCAAGTCTTTTGACGAACCTCAACAAACCTTGATGTAACTTGAGTAATAGCGATAATGGAATATATAGGTGAAACTACGAAGATGTTTTATCATACGGTGAATGCGGGATTAATTAGTTTTGATAAATTTTAACATGTTAATTTCTTTTATGGCAATGAATGAAAATATGAAAAAGCGAACAGTTTGGAATTGTTTTATAGCGGGATGAATGTGGGATTACCTTGTTTCTAAATGTATTCAAAAAAATTAAAAAAAAATTCTATTGTTTAGTAAAAATTATATACTTTGACTATTAAAATAATTTAGGTAGAATTTGTAGTTTACAATTTTAACTTTAATGATTTATTTCATAAAAAAATTAAGTTTACAATTATCATTAAATTGCATAATAAAATAATAAACTGAAATATATCTCACATACTTTTAGGAGGAAAATATTTTTGCGAATTTTTTTTGGAGGGAAAATTTTGGAGGGAAAATTTCATTCTCTAAGCTATATAATATATTTAGGAGATACTCCATTTGTATCATTGAACATCTTCTATTTGAAAGGGATGGATTGTCCTGATAGTGAAGTTTCGATTTATACAGCATCAACATCTTTATAGCGTAACAACTCTATTCATATGGATGAATATAGTGGGAATTCTTCCACTATGAATAGAAAGTCAATTCTTCCACTTAGTACTGATCCTAAGGACTATGAGAGTAGCACAGATGAAAGAGGAGATGGAGAATTTCAAATAAATAAAGAGTCACAGATTCCACTTAGTTTGAATTCAAAGGACTATGAAAGCAGTAGTGATGATGAGCTTGATGACAAATTTCAAAAGAATGGAGTCTCACGATATCCACTTAGTCCTGATTCTATGGATTATGAAACAAACAGTGATGAAGAGCAAGATGGTGAAGTTCAAACGAATGGAGTGTCGCGGTGTCCACTCAGTCCTAATTCTAAGGACTATGAGAGTAGCAATGATGAATAGCGTGATAAAGAATTTGAAAATAATGGAGTGTCAAAGTGTCCACTTAGTCCTAATTCTAAGGACTATGAGAGTAGCAGCGATGAAGTGCATGATGATGAATTTCAAAAGTATGGAGTGTCACGGTGTCCAGTTAGTCCTAATTCTAAGGACTATGAGAGTAGCTTTGATGAAGAGCGGGATGATGAATTTCAAAAGTATGGAATGCCACGTTGTCCAATTAGTCCTAATTCTAAGGACTATGAAAGCAGCTTTGATGAAGAGCAGGATGATGAAATTCGAAATAATGGAGTATCACGGTGTCCACTTAGTCCTGATTCTAAGGACTATGAGAGCAATAGTGATGAAGAGAGCGATGATGAATTTCAAAAGAATGGAGTGTCATAATGTCCTCTTAGTCCTGATTCTAAGGACTATGAGAGCAGTAGTGATGAAGGACATGATGATGCACTTAGTCCTAATTCTAATGAGTATAAAGGTAGCAATGATGAAGGAAAAAATGATACACTTAGCCCTAATTCTATGGACCATGAGAGCAGCACTAAAAATGCACATGAGGAAGAATATCCAATAAACATCGAGTCAAAATTTCCATTGAGTCCGAATTCTATGGACTATGACAATAGCACTGAAGAAAGGAAAGATGAAGAATATCCTCCAAGTCAGTATTTGAAAAGCACAGTTGATCATAGCGTGGATAACATTCCTCTTAATGATGATAAAAATCCTTATACAAATGATGATCTAAGGATGGAGATGTTGCCAAGAAATATTGTATCGAGGAGTAGGACCAAACCTTTTCGTATCAATGCAAGATGTTCTAGCTATACAAGGGGTAGAGAAGAATATCTGACAAGAAGAAGTTCTATCAGCGCACTCATTTCAAGTGAATGTTGCCAAAAAGATTGCTTGAAACATATGGATTTCAAATTTGCATTTGAGAGCAGGAAGAGATATTTGTCAATGAATAAAAGCATGCAAAATTCATATTTAGTTGGGTGCATGCAATCTACATTGTCAGGTTATGATTATCATATTAAGACTTTATTTATCTGTAGAAAAGCTTTCAAAATGTTTCATTCGATGGGAATTTTCGTTTCTCGAGAATTCAAGAAAATTTGGAAAAGGATCCCACATTTTATTCTGAAATACTTCATAAAAGACAGTTTGGGCCATTATCAAACATTGCAATGTCATGGATGAAAGAATTCTTTTCAAAGCATGGAGAGTGTATACCAAATAGAGAGACAATACATATTCCAGATAATTTTTCGAGACGCGAAATATACAACTTAGAAAAAGAATATGCAGAAGGTGCTGAGGGACATGGCCGGTTTATTACATATCCATATTTTGTGAAGAAATAGAAGAAAGAATTCAACAATGTTCATATTCCTAAAAAGACAAGGATGGGGATTTACAGTACATGTGCTTCTCTTAAATCAAAAAGGGACAAATGTGAAGGGTCAAAAAGAGGTAGGCATTCATAACTTTAACTTTTAAGATTGTATATTCATCAAGTATAAAAACATATTTCTTAATGGCTTTCTTTTATGTTGTGTAGATTCAATTGTAAAAGAACTTCAGGAGCATCGCGAAAAACAAACAAATGAACAGAAAATGTTGTACAAGCATCAAAAGAAGTGTTATGATAATACAAATAAATATTTGGGTTTGATAATTGACGGTATGGACCAGAAGAAAACACTTTTACCACATTTTGTTCGCACACCCAAAAATTTACAGGAGGAAAATTTTATTCAGTATCACTTGGTCGGTTGTATGGTCTTCAATGGGAAAATGTTGCCAAAGGTGTACTTCACAGCTCCAAAGATTCATAATGATGAAAATCTGACCATAAACATAATTCATGATGTGCTTTCTCATTGGTCTAATAATCTTCCTAATGTTTTGTATCTACAACTGGACAACACTTGCCGTGAAAACAAAAATCAGGTTTTTTTGGATATTTAAACATGCTTGTTGAATTGAGAACTTTTCAGAAGGTAAAGGTTGGTTTCCTTCTTGTTGGGCACACTCATGACCATATTGATCAGATGTTCAGCTGTTTTTCAGTCACATTGAGGAGGAAGGAAGCTGGGAGCTTGCCACCATTAATTGAATGTATTAAGAAATCATACATGCCAGAGCCTACTTTTGATGTGTTGGAAGAAACTGTTGACATGTGAAGGTTTATTATGGGATCATATGGCGAGGAGAAATGCATTGAACAACTTAATGACATTAGCTTCCAACATCAATTTCGTATCAAAAAAATTGATGGGAAAACACTAATATGGGGCAAGAAGTATTCAACTACTACAGAATGGGCACCATTGTCAGGCTTGCAATTTTTGAAGTTCATTCTAGATCATCCAATATTTGCATTGAAAATATTGTTATTACAATCAGTTTGTGAAGTTCATAATGCACGCAAACAAAACAAAGATATAAATTATTCTGATTGCCTAGAAGAAATAAAAAAATGTATTAGATATACATATGATTGAATGAGTACTTTGACATTGTTGATTCAGTTTGGTGGGAGTCATTTTTCAATAATCAAAGTGATATTATTTCAACAAGAACAAATGAAGATATACCTTTGAAAAATCCATTTATTTGGCCACAAAATGTGTCGAATGCACATGAAGAAATAAACATTGTTGAACAGCAACAATCTCAAGGTATCATTAATTCTTCACAGAGAGAGGAAAGAGAGATGTATATTGGTTCCAGAATATCTCGTGCACAATGTGAAGCCATGGAAGACCTTTATAGGGGTTCAGTACAGGATATTAAGGAGGGTTTCATGATCGCAGTGCTAGCAGATGGAGATCTCGATGACTATCCATTTTGGGTTGCTAAAGTTATAAAGGTCTTTACAGAAAATGAGGATGTTACAAGTGTTGAATTACATTGGTATGCCACAAATACACACCCATTCAATGGTGTGTATAAGCCAAAGATGGTAGTTGACAAAAAAATGGCGGAAAGAGAAAAAGAAAGGGTATGAATATAAATCGTCGCGGCATAGACATATTCAAATTGGAGGATGTTGACACACTTGTTTATGACTTCAATTTAACAAAGAGGGGAACTCTTTGCTTCAAGATGATAGAGATTCTGAAAAGGTTGTTACCAAAAGGACAATATTGAAATAGGAGTCTGTTGAAACCAGTCATAGATCTAGAAGAATTTTGAAACCTGAAATGATGGGTATGCATGTGGACTCAGATGGGGCACTAGTTGATGAAAGAGAATAATATGGAACATCTTCATCAACATCCAATGACTCATCTGAAGATGTGAATTCTGATGGCATGCAAGAAAATATGAGTGATTTTGAATAATTGTTTAAGATAGTTTATCTAACTGTTGTATGCATCGCCTCTTCAAATAATTTTTTTTATTTCCATATGGTGTTGAATGAGAAGTTATGAGACACTTTTATGTTGTTAGATCATTTTACTAGCATTTTTTTTAAATTTTGAAGATTGACCCTAAAAAAAAAGCATCGTTACAGTATAATCACTTTTTCATTTTCAAGCTATATTTTGCACTCAAAAATTCTGTTTTCACCGCCATTTTTAAAACATGTTCAAAATTAGCCTTAAAAAAAAAAATTCATTGTTCCAGTATACACACTTTTCGTTTTTAGCACTGTTTTTGATGTTTTTTTGGCATTTTTTTGGCCAGAGTTCCCATTTTGAGTTTATAGTTCCTGTTTCAAAGTTTACATTGTTATATGTATATCACTTTAATGAGGTTGCAACATTGGACTTTTAGGTAAGAGTAGATCGTCATACATGTATTATATGTTCCATATGCAGGTATGTAAGTTAAGGATTTTCATATGCATTAGGTTTATATACATTAGGTTTATGTACATGTCTTTGATGTTATGGTTACATTCATGATATATGTTAGATGGTTAGTGTAGATATATGCAGATGTGTCAGATGGTCAAGAATGATAGTAACATGTAGTTGTATGCATTGCTATTGTTGTTTTATATTAGATAACCTGATGATTATGTTGTATGTTGTATATTGTTGGGTGTTGTATGTTTTATTGTTGTTATATGATATTACCTTGATGATTAGGGTCATTTCATTGAGATATTGATGTCATAATTTGGATTAGTCATATGTGTGATGGTTATGTTCATTGCATTGAAGATCTTGATGTTATTTGTACTGTGTTAACTTGGTTTGACCTATGCAAATGGTTATGGTTGTGATACTCAGGTATGAGCTAACATATTTGTGGTATGGTGTCATACTAGTCTAGACTGATCATACATATGTGATTATGATGCATGAATGACATATGGTTATGAGCTTGTAATATGAACATGTTAGTTGGTTACTATTATGGATATCATGATCTCTGTAGACATGTTGTAAAGTTATATCTTGCTAACTAGATTGATTATGTAGACAAGATAGCCTCCCCTAAGGTACACTAAGGTGTGATTTTTCTTATGTATTATACTTGGTGTTTCATAGTTGATTATGTTGTTTATTTGGTATTTGATTGTTTGGTACCTATTATGTCATCTAATTGATATATATAACATGGTATTTTTCCAAGTGGTTCAATGATTGATGAATTACTCAATATGAGTATGTGTTCAAATGATTTGTTTTAAGATTATTGTACTAACATATATGTGTTGAGACAGTTGATATGTACTTGAATGTAGTTGATAGTTGTAGCATTATATCTAATGACTATGGATTATGACATGATTATTTGTAAAAGTTGATCTCAAATTGATAGATATGATTGTCTTGATATTTGGAACATGTGATCGACATGTGTGAGCATGATGCAGGGAGTTGCATGGCAAGAGAGGTTGCCATGAAATATTGAAAAAGGCTCAGGTTGAGCTCCATGGGGATTGAGTCATGGTGTTGGTTGTTGTTAGTCTTATGCTTTTGGTATTTTGTGACTGTTGCACTTGATTTGCAAGTTCGATTGTGTCTGGTGCATAGCTATGCCACTTTGTTTGCAAAGTCATGTTGTTATTGGTTTTCATGGTTTTATTCTTGTTGTTTCCACTCTTTCCTTTTACTTTTTGAATCTTGGGAATTTGTTGGAAAAGAGGAAATTTAATGGAAATCAAGAGAGATGTATGGTACCCAACCGATGATATAAGATACATATGAAGCTATGTGCATGAGTAAGCACAACGGAAGATAAGACTATGACAATTGGTTGGACTGGTTTGGTCCATTGTAGTAAATGGACAGTAGTAGTGCAAACAGAAGAAAGGTAACTAGTAAAGGTAAAGTAAATGGATATGAGGCATCAGATGCCTTGGTTATGCTAGGAATTATTATTCTCAATATCGTGCATGTTGATGAATAAAGGAATTTGTCTTAACCTTCACCTTGATATCTAGTAATTATTTTATGATCATGATTATGTTGATGTTTATATATGTATACATGTATGTATGTATGTCATATTTGACAAGGTGATCATGAATCATGATTATTTTATGGTGTATGTATGTGTACATGTATCTATGTTACGGTCTAACACGGTTGTCAAGGATCATTCTTGTAGAGGAATGATTTCTTATGCAAGAGAATGACATGAAGAGGTTCCTAGTCTTACGAGGAATCAATTGGGAAGAATAGTCACGACAAACATACGAGGTCAATATCATGTGGATATGATTTGTTATTGTATTCGTGTATTATACCTATGTTTATGTTATGATAGATAATGTTAAAGGATACATTAGCAGAGTGAAAGTAGTGTGGGTTGCGACAAGCTAGGGTAAGCATGGATAAGGCACAGGAAGAAAGGTTTCATGGTAAGGATAGTATGGTTTTGGATGTGTGGTACTATTGTTGTGCATATATTGTATATGTTTTACATGTTTGATATATGACATGTGCACATGTGATGTTGTGTATATATAGTATATGTACATGTTGTTTATGCAATGTTATGTACATGATGGTACATATAGTGTTGTATGAGTGTTACATATTCAATACTAGGTATAGATGGTGTTATGTACATGTTGGATATGCGGTATTGTGTACATATTGTACTGTGTTCATGATAGGTATATGTTGTTGTGTGCATATGGTTCTATGCACACATTGGATATGTGGTGGTGTGTACAGATGATGCTATGTATGTGTTGGATATGCAATGCTATGTAATAGTGGTTTCATGTGCATGTGGTACATTGGTACTATATACATATGGTGTGGTGTGCATGTGGTGATGTGTGCATATTATACAAGTGGAGTTGTGTGCATTTGGTACTATGTACATGTCATGCATGTGGCGCTATGTAGATGTGGTATCACGTACATGTCATGCGTGTGGTACTATGTACATGTGGTATTGTGTACACATTGTATAGTGGTGTAGTGTACATGTGGCGTTGTGTACACATTGTGCAAGTGGTGTGATGTACATTTGATGTTGTGCACACGTTGTAGAGGTGGTGTAGTGTACCGGTGGTACTGTGTACATGTTGTACATATGGTACTGGTGTACGTGTGGTATTGTGTGCACATCATTCATGCTTTGTTAGGGGTATAAGGTATTATGTATGTGCATCAAGTAGTCGTGGCATTGTAGTGTGTGTACTTGTTGTGTTGTACTCTGTGTTGATACATGTATTGGACAGTATTGCACATCGGGTATAGATGATGCACTATGTTGTATACTAGTTGTAGGTGTATGAGTTCTACGTTAGGTGTAGGTGCATGTATTGCATGATGTTGTGTGTCAGATGTGGTTTTATGTGTGTGATGGACATTATGTGTCTATGCACATGGATGAGGAGAAGGCATTGGGTGTTTGTCAGGTGTAGCAACCAATCCGAAGTGTGTATGGAATGAGGACAAAGGTAGAAGCTAAGGATTGAGGAAAGGATAAGTATCATCATTTTATTTCAACTTTATTATGCATGCGATTTATGACAATGGTATATGATGATTATATGTGATCTATGATTTTGATTTATGATGGTTATATGTCATTTATGATTTTGATGGTTATGTTTTGATCTAGCCTAATGTGGTATCTTTATATACATTGATTTGGTTAAGTATGCTAATTTGACTTGTTGTGACGAGAATCAAATAGGATTGCAAATGTACCTTATTGATGAACTACCAATAAGATATGATTTGAAGTGATTTCAATTTATTTTAAAACTGATGGAAGCTATGTGCATGGTACAGGAATTGTGAACATGCCCAATTGGGTAGCTAAAATCAACTACAAGAATTAGCAACTTGATATGGTGGTTTGGTGGTTTCTTATGGTGGTTTAGTATTTTCTTTATGTTGGTTTACTATATGCTTTATGGTGATTGATATATGCTTTATGACGGTTGATATATGTTTTATGTTGGTTCATACATGCTATATGATGTTATTATATGTTTGATATATGTTTGGTATATATATATATATATATATATTTGATGATGTTTTTATGTGTACACCCGTGTATGCATGTAAATATCATAACGAGTTGTGTTATAAAGCTCCACGATGCCGTATGGGTGTTATGTTATTATGCTATCATGTGGTTATATTATCATGATGATATGATGTCATATGAGTTTTCTTGAGAAGGATGATCATTGTAAATATCGTAATGAGTAGTTTTATAAAGATCCACTATGCGGTATCTTGTCATGCTTCCATGATGTTTTGATTTTGAGCAGATATTTCATTGTAAATAATGCTACAAGCTATCTTATAAATCTCCATGGGTGGTATGTTTTGTTTTTAGAAGTATTGTTTATTATAGCTGTCTTTCAACACCGAGGATGGTGTTCCCCTAAGGGGTATGGTTCTGTAATAGCCCTGGTGAAATTTCCATGCAATAAATGTTAAAAACAATAACCACGAATGGCACGGACAAGTATTCAAAGCTGAATGTTGGCCAACACATCCTAGGGGGTGTTCGTTTAATTGTTTATGGCTAAGGAAATTGGCAAAGAAAATGGCTACTTAAGGCTTTAAAGAGGCAAAAAGGTATTTTTGCACATTTATTTATGAAAATAATGGAAATTAGGAGAAAAAGTAGGTGAAAGGTCACAGGTTGCATGTGAGGAGGAGAATGAACGAAAATAATCAAAATTAGGAGAAAAAGTAGGTGAAAGGTCATTGGTTGCACGTGAGGAGGAAATTGAACGAAAATAATGGAAAGTGAAGAAAATAGAGGCCTCATTAATAAAAAGGTTTATGAGGATCAGTGGGGAAGACTTGGTTAGTTTAGCTTTGGATCTCTCTCATTATTTTCTCTCTCTCTCATACTCTTGGATGTTTGGATTTTTCTTGGAGCACTCTTGGAGGGTGTGGCATACTTGGATTCTTGGAGCAAGAAGGAAAATGAAGAACATGAAAGTGAAAGAAGGCATTGGCATCAACAACTACATCAAATTTTCCTGTAGGTATCAAGTTGCATGTATGATTTATTCACTAGTTTTGGCACGCATGGCACATGCATGTGGTTTCTTGGTTATGATCTATCATTGGCATGGAGGATTGCCTGGATTGATAGTGGATTACCTAGACCTGCCTTTTCTAGGATAGCCATGGTGATTGCGGGTTTACTTTCATTGCTTTGTTTTTGTTGGTTTTCATGTTTCAATAGCTTGCATTGATTTATTAGTCCTGGAATCCCTGGTTGAACAAGTGCTCTAGCAGCCCATAAGAACTTGGGTTGAGTTACTAGTGATGGAAGCCCTAGTTGAGCAAATGCTCTAAAAGCTCTGTAATAGCTTGGGTTGAGTTACTAACCGTGGAAGCCCTGGTTGGAAAAATGCTCTTGAAGCCCTTGGTTGGTTGAGTTACTAGTCCCGAAAGCCTTGGTTGGAAAAATGATCTAGAAGCCCTGTATAAGTTGTGGGTTGAGTTAATAGTTCTCGAAGCGTTAGTTGGACAAATGCTCTGGAACCTCGTATGAGTTGTGGGTTGAGTTACTAGTTCTGGAAGCCTTGCTTGGAAAAACAATTTGAAGGCCTTGGAAGGCATGGATGGAGACCAATCTGATGATGGTTTTTGGTGATGTCCCACTGTGAGGTGGAATCATTGTTTTATGGATTGAGGTGGGTGGCCTCTAGATGCCCTAGATGAGTTTTGATTGATGTGTTCTATGAGATCCCACATTCATGCTTGGAATATGGCATGGGGGTGATTGGCTAAAGAGAGACTTGCCTCAGCGAATCTAAGGTTGGGTGGAACATAGTAGTCCCATCACTGGTTGGTTCATTGCATTTATTAATGAAAAATTCATTCCCTTGATTTTCATGTGCAAATGTATATATATATATATAATATATATATTATATATATATATATATGATATATATATATATATTATAAAAGATGGATGATATTTTTATCTTATTTTTGTTCCTACTATGCTATTTATATGCACATTTAACCCGAAGGGTGTTACAGCTAGGCTCACAACATAATCTTCAACAACTATAACACTAACACTTCCAAGCTCATCCTGACATTGGGTGAACTTGGTCAAGTACTTCGGTATTGTATCACCCTTATCCATCTTGATGTTTCTAAGCTTGTCCTTTAGTGCCAACTTCATGTGGTCAGTGTTGTTTTGAAGTAGGTCCATCAAGGCCTTCCACATTGAAAATGCATTTTCCTTACCATCAAAGTTCGAGAGAATATGATCTTGAACTCCTTTTAGGATAATCCTTCTCGCCTTTCCCACACACTTTCTCCACTCCATTAGATATTGAGCATCATTCTTTGGAGGCTTAGGAATATCATTGTTTATGAACTCGTTAATCTTGTTGCCTTCCAACAATGCCTCTGCACGTTTCCTTCCAACACTACCTCCATCATGTCCTTCCAAGTAATATAGTTTGAACTTCCCTTAAGGGCATATTCGAGCCTCAATAAATAGAATGACATCTTATTGGTTTTGAGGTATGATGCTACAAATTTGATTTATCCTGCAAAAGAAAAATGTGTATTATCCTCTTTTATAGTGATTTCATCTATTATACCAAGTAGAAATTCCTTATAGATTCAAACTCCATATTGTAATATGCTAAAAAAATTGAATTAAATCTACTCTATTCTTTTGCATAAACAATAATTGATTGATGAAATCACAAAGCAGAAAAAAGGAAGAATTCAATCACACATACCACAATAATTTTCCGGGGAAAGCCACAGCTGAAAACCGTTGCTATATGTGCATTGCATTAATCTGAAACAATGAGAATATTACAATGCGTTTCTCAAGCCCAAGCAAACTTTGCACTATCACAATCTATCTCACTGCTTCACAAATAAGCTCCAACTAATACTTGGCCAAATTTGTTGCTTGCCAAGTTCCTATTTCCTTGTGCAATTTTCTAGGGAATTATATCGTATTTAATTGGGAAATTCCTCATCCATATCTACACAATTCATCTTAGGCATTCCTCTTATTGCATGCATCACATGTACAAATCAAATGATTATACAATTGATATTACATTGTCATTGAACTACAATATCGACTCGCTCTTTCTTTGAACTAAAATGAATGAGTTAATTATGAGTGAATCTTTAGTTTTCTGCTTGAGTAGTGCTAGTTACACCCCACTACTTGATCTCCCACTAATTCCTCCATCGGTTAGAACTAGTTTAAATGAATTTAACTCAGTTAAATTGAATTAAATAATTACAACTCAAAAGAACTCATTGTGGGCCTCTAACATTTAGTAACCACTCTACATGACTCTAGATAGACTCCCAAATCGAATTAACAGAGCCAACTAAGTCAAATTAATTTAGTTAACTATTAGAAGTTGCTATTAGAATTAGAATTAGAATTTAATTCCTAATCAAATTCAAGGACAAAATTAAATTAGGATTTTCTTGTTTCTATTTTCAAGAGTTGGTCCACATGATGGTTCATTACTTGATGGATTTTATTACGAAAGTTTCGACAAGACAAGATGTTAATATTGTTTGCCTTGCAATGCTCATCAACAATGGTCATAGGCAGTTACATTTTAAATGGAGGTAAAGTGATAGCTCGAACATGTGGTGGTGAAAGAGCAGTGTTTGAGAGATTCCATAGTGGATGTGAGTGTTGATCAAGACCAGTCAAACAAAGATTATCCGTGTAGTTGTAATATGTGTTTTCAATGTTTTACATGTCAGCATTAAGGGAGGGTATTGGAAGTAATGCTTACATGTATTGTTGTGAGTTGTTATTTCTGTTGGAAGTAATGCTTCCATGTGTTGTTGTGAGTTGTCATTGTGAGTCTCTAAGTGTGATTCTACAAGTAGTTATTTCCCTATGTATGTGAGTTGTCTAAATGTCATAGTTCTACCTTCATCGAATCTTATCATCTATAAGTTGGTGATCTAATTCTTATATATCTAACTCCTTTATGGGATGAATAAACAATTTGTGTTTTGTGTTGTGTGTAATGCTCTTTGATCTCTCTCTATTTTCTAACATCACATTCTTTATCAAAAATTGATTGGTAAATTGGTTGTAGGTTGAGCCATTTGAAAAAAAAACCATAGTCTCTTTAGGCATGTGAGAAAATCTAGAATATAGGTTTGTATTATTATTGAGATCAACTCAAAAAAAGTTGTAGTTTAGAGAATCTTCTTCCAGATATATAATCAATCTAATGGATTAGGAAGAAAAGCCTTTAAAAAACTCTCATCACAGAAGCCTCAATTAGCCTTTAAACAACTCTCATCACAGAAGCATCAATTAAAGGGAACTTTTTTTTTGCAGTTTCATTATATAAAAATGTTATTTTCTTTTTTTATCTTTTTAATTTATTAGCAAAAGCTCAACAAAAATTGCAATTTTTTTTATTTTAAAATTAAATAATTCACTCTTTTATAGTCATAAAGTTTGAAAAAAAGTCAGCAAAAATCTTGCTCAATCCTCCAAAACAATCATTGTTTATTGTAAGTGTACAAAGCAATTCAAATCTCCCACCAATCACAAAGTAAATAAAAGAAATTCAATTATATATAAAAAAATACGTAGTATATTTTGCTAATATAAATCAATATAACTCCACCCACCAATCACAAAGTAAATAAAAAGAAATTCAATTAATATAAAAAATATAAATACTTGTAATATTTTGCTGATATAAATCAATATAACACGGGCAAAAATTTATAATAAAAATGTAATAATTAATACGAAACCAACAATAAAACAATGGATTTATAATCCTAATATTTAATAACAAATAATTTAAAAATGATTCACTTTCTTACAACTGTACATAATTCATTTCCTTATATAGAATTGTTAACATTCATTCATGCTGAGTGGATGAGCAATAAAATGATTATAAAACTATGCTTCCACTAAATAATTAAAAAATATAAAAATTATATAACATGTGCAAAAATTTATAATAAAGATGTAATAATTAATACCAAACCAATAATAAAACAATCGATTTATAATTTTAATATTTAATAAACTAGCAATTGTCTGAGAAGGTACAAAAAGAGGCCGATAGGGTTATTAAATTGGAATTGTTGAATTTTCTGAGAAGAGTTAATTAGTTTGTGGAAAACCTTGCTTTGTTGGACTCGATGATTGTGCAATTAATTTTCAGGAACACATTGAATGTCTTATTTCATTTTAGAGTAAGTTAATTACCTTAAAATCAAGAGGTCAAGTTAATTACAAATCTAATCAGTCTCAATAACGTGCTTTAACAAATCCAATCCAACAATGAAAAACTTTGACATATCCAACAGTGGAAAATGGAAAGGTACACGATCGAACTAATTCAATAAGGACACCTTCAGTGTAATTAAAAGAGAAAGCACTCACTTCAACTTTAATATAAAATCTGAATCTAATATTTCAACTGCTAATTCATTTCAGGGTATATTGACATTGGGAGAGCCACTACCTTCTAGTCACAATATCCAAAAACTCAGGTTAATGGATACCGCAAAAATGTTGTTGTTAACAAACTATTGCCAGTGAGGATGGAACGTGAAACCTGTGATTGGCAAATCCGCCGAAGGTTCTTATTCACCGAAAGTTGGGCAAAATCTCCACAGTTCCATTAGGTCACAATAAATATGAATACTAAATTAGCAATTGTTGCTGTTACCAAACTGATGCCAGTGAGGATAGAGCCTGAAACCTGTGATTGGCAAATTCGCCAAAAGACCACGAATTGACTGGAAGTCTAGCAAAATCTCCACATTAGCCTCAGGCCACAAGTTAATTTGAATGTCAAATTTATGTACAGATTTTTGTCTAGGCGTATAATTTGACTTTGTTAAATCTTATTTCATCATAACTCAGCGATGAATGTAAAGCAATTCCAAAAAGAGAACAGATGGGAAGGAGGCTGAAGGGCCAGAAGGTCCACCAGTGTATCCTAGTGAAATGGTAAAACCTATGGATTAAATAAAAGATGCAAGGTCTTATATTTTCTCCCGTCAATTGCACGATCAGGAAAAATGATTTCGATGAAAAGAGTACTAAAATTCCAGAGATAAAATATTGGGAAGCCTCAAATTTATGTTATTATCTAGGCATGGCTAAGGCATGTTGCATGAAGGATTGGGGAAATATGCATTGCAGCAGGTCACCCAAAGAAAAAATTAAGGGCTTATGTTCCATATTTCAATGGAAAATCTCAATCTAAAAAATAGGAAATGAGAGGATGAGAATGAAAAGCATACCACGGTGGTGAAGAAAGCCTAGGAAGTGGAGTAGTAAAGAACGAAGGCAAACTTTCCAGAGAGATCTCTGACGACCTAATCTGTTGGGTAGGGGCCCCGATCTCTGAGAGTTCGATACGCTTATATGATTGTCCACTTCATTTGCAGTTTTCTTCAGACCATATTGTTGCCTCAACATCGCTATGTTGTCCAAGATTCCCTCGAATATGCAGAATATGTCATCTACAACTCCCAAAGATCTGTGAAATTCAAGAATCACCAACTATAAGAAGATATTTACAAAAAGAGAGATTAAAGAAAGGAAGTGAGAAGAGAAAAGATGTCTGGGTGTCAAGAGAGGTTGACGCGCGTGAGTGTAGGCCATGGCACCGACACCCCCAAGGTTAATGCAGACGTTTCCAGAATTAGCAGAGACAAAAGATTGAATGAGATTGATGCCATTTTTCCTTTGGTCAACCTCAACATGGGGACTCGTCAATTCCTCAGGTCCTTGTGCCACAGATCTCTTCAATGCTGTAAGCATTTTAGTCAGAAACAAATACAGAGATGATAAGACACAAAACAACATTGTGCTTGTTTCTAACAAAGACGATGGGGATTCAATTGAACAGAAACATACCACGGAGTTAATTGCCAATTTAGAGAATTGAAGACCATGTCCGAAGATCCATGTAGATATCTTCGAACACGCTCACTTGAGAAGAACTTATCTTGCTTAGAAACCCATTTTGAATATGTAGCCATGCGATGGAAATAAACAGGAAATACAGCCAAGGAACTACTAACCTTTTACTGAATCGATCTCGATTGTTACAGAGAACAGACCTGCACAAGTATGTAGAAGAATAGAATCAAGTAAGTTGAAATAGACAAATCGCGTGAATGAATGAAAAAAATGTGTCTAAAAGTCAATCATTGCAAGCCATTACTATAATAATTAGAATGTGAACGTGCAGTCAAATAAATTTTATCCATACTGAAATCCAGTTGAGAGGGGATTTCTAGGAGTACTTACATGTGAGCAGAGTGGGGATCCATCTTCAGTGCCCCTTCTGAGGCACCGGTGTTCCCATGGCTGAGTGTGAGCGATCTTCTTTACTGCTGCATCATGCAAATGACATTTTAAAACACATGAAAACTAGTTGGCATAAGATTTATTAAGGGTAAAGCATCGAACTTCGAATTGCTTTATCCCTCAGCATCGTTAATAGATGTAAAGTTGCTCCTGTAGTGAAATTTGGAATGAGTTGTATGTCGTACTACACAGCAAAACTTAGAGGTGAAAAGAAGGCAACTCAATTGATATTGGGAAAAAGCAGTGCACGAAAATGGAAACAATAACATAAATGGGAAAAATCAGTTTAAATAACGAGATGTCAAAGAAATATCTTTTAGTGCATTCATTCAAAGGTTCAAATCAATGGTTGAAAGTGTCTCACTTGATCCAACGGAGGATAAAAGTGTTGACGATTGTTGATGCATAAGAAGGCCTATTGGCCTAATAAAAGTATTGACGATTGTTGATGCATAAAAAAGCTTATCCGCCTAAAAATAATTAAAAAATATTTACTTTCTTACCACTATACATAATTCATTTCCTTATATAGAATTGTTCACATTTATTCACGCTTAGTGGATGAGCTATAAAAGGATTATAAAACTATGCTTCCACTAAATAATTAAAAAAAAAACTAAAAATTATACCACTATGCTTTCATGATTTACATGTTATTTTATTCCAACATGTAGATATATAGTATTTACTAATATATTTGATTATGCTAGATTATGGTTTTTTCCCTATCTATTCCTACGCAATAGTTATTCACATGATTTTAATGCAAGCGTGCTGATTAAATATATTTGTCTGTTTGATCTACAGTGGGAGGAATATGCTTTAAATGATTCATTACAATAAATCTTTCGAAGATTGAAAATAAGAACACTATAATACACCATGCGAACAATTTAAAATTTATTAACTTTGTTATTTATTTATTTAAAATTATAATAAAATATTTTTAACAATGAATGGTTAATTTAAAATATACCTATAAACAATCTTGGTCCAAGGAAAGCGCCGGCTTCAAAATTGTTATTTTGTTATGATTATTGTATTTAAAATGCATTTGATTATCATAATGCCCACTTCATTAAAAAACAAATTGGAGAATGAAAATTATCGTGAGAATAGGGACAAATAACTCAGTGTCAATCATTGAGAATATTTTGTTCAAAAGAAGGAAAAAAACGTTGGTTTGTATTATAGAAATCCAATACATAAGTCACAATCTATTGAGATACATTTTTTTTATAAAGAATGATAATGTGTTTGTTGCCATAGACCAAATTGTGGATATTATCTTAATATCCTGAGTCAAAGAAATAGAGTAATAACCATCTGAAAACATAAAAACTGAGTATATGTACATGATGACAACAACCGGGAACAGATAGATGTCCAAAGTTTTACCAAAGGAAAAGACAGGATAATATATTAGTTCTCAATTTATGCACAAATTGAAATAAGACCGTCTAGGATAAACAAAATAGAATGAAAAAGAGTGTCATAGATCAGCACCGAGAGAGAGAAGTCGTCCTCAGCTATGATAATGTTGTATACCTGCAAAGAAAAATGTATCAATCCTACAGCAACAGTTATTTTGGTCTTCAATATAGCATTCGCTGTGGAGTTTTGTTCCATGTGGATGTGCTGAAAGGTAGTATGTTAGAATGATAGCTTAAGACGTTCAACGTTATGGAGCCGACCCTTCAGGTGTGGATGAGAAATAGTGGAGGTAATATTCATATCAGTGGTAAGTGCTTGTGATTCTCCAAAGATATGAATGCTTTGAATATCGAGAAACTTTGCAAACCATAATAAGCCCTATAAAGCAATGATTTCAGCCCTTATGTTGGTGTCATTTCCTCCCAACCAGTACAACTTGTATTGTTGTTCATTGTCCATGTGCGCACCGCATCCACAAGTACCAAGTTGTGCAGCTCCATTAAAATATCCTGCAGGGAAAGTGTTGTGTGGAGGGGAGTTTTTGAAACCTGAATCCTTTACAAGTGTCTCCTTTTTCTCTAGTGATGTCATCCAATATGTTATATTACTAACACTTTTATTCATATTAAGTGGCATGTCCTAAAAAATAATGGCATTTCTTGCTTTCCACATTTTCCAAAAAAACAAAGAGAGGAATGGCTTGTTGTCCTCTAGTCCTCCTACTCCACCATAATAGACATGAATATATAGAGTAGTGTATCAAAAGAGGAAAAGAAAAAAGGCTTGAGATCCTAGTCCATACCTGAGCATCAATTAGACAATTCAGAGCATCAATCAAACAATTCAACAACAGATGTAGGCTTGTTTCCCTTCCATTCATGCAAAGTACACATTGACTAGGTCCATTTAATCCTCTTTTCTTAAGGTTCTCCTAAGTTAGTGATTTATCTTTCCAAGCGAACTAGGAACATAAGATGATCTTGCAAGGGACCTGTGTCTTCCAAAACTTTCTCGACCAACATTTGTGTTTTAGGTTTTGTGAGATACATAAAATGTATTGGTATGTATCTGACTCAAAGATGAAACCCCTATGTAGAAGGTATTCCAACGCGATATGATCTCCTCCATCATTTTTGCAAATAACCAATCTATGCAAGGCAACAATATATCTCTCTGAGGCCACTGCCGAACTGCCTGTCAAACCAATTTCTTCAGCTTTCTTCTAGACATGAAAGCAACCATTTCATGTTCTAATAGCCACAGCTAGCTAAATAATCCCTATGGCATTTAATCTAGAAACGAATTCACTTGTTCTAAGCAAATCCTCCAACACTTCCAAGATGTGATCTCTTCCAATGATGATATTGTTTCTTGTGCCAAAAGACCAGCATGTGTGGTTGAGGAGCCATGGTTTGATTTTATAAAAAATGGTCCAAATGGAAGATCCTGACTTTTTACCGATGAGGTCATTTGTCATCCACATTTGCGCCTTTATGTCACCCAAATATTTTGTTCGAATGATGTCTCACCACAAACACTCGTTGAAGAGGGTGTGCCATAAATATTTTGTTAAAAGTTCCCATCTGAAAAATCTTAATTTTAGGATCCTCCAACCTCCAAATTGCTTTAGAATCATGAGCCTATCCAATTAGATCAAATGGTATTTGTGGATATTTCCGGTGCCCGCCCATATGAATTTTCCATTATATCACAGATTTTATTAATGATAGCAGTGGGGAGATAGTATAAGTGTGCCTAGTACATTGCAAGCTATTGCAAAATCGATTGCATCAACGTGACTCTACCACCGAAAGTCAAACAACAATGCTACCATCCATAGATTTTCTTAAGAAAATTATTAGCAATCCATATATAATCATTAACTCTATAATTATTTGGTTTGATTTTGAAGCTCGGGTATATCAAACCAAACCCAATAGGTTGAGTGACCACAACAACGATGTCGGCTATGATTTCTATCTCCTCACTATTCCCTTCAACATATAAAAGTATGGACTTCTAATTGTTTATCATGACTTCACATGCATCACCGAACCTGCAAAATATATGATGTAATGTTGTCCATTTCAATCTTTAAAGCATCCTGAAAGTTAGAATGTCATAAAAAAAAAACTGTGGGAAATATTTATGCCTCTTCCCAAAGTAACTCCCGTAAAATTGTTCTGCATCGTGTGAGCTCTGATCATATGTCTAGGTCTATCCATAACTAGTGTAATTAAGAGGGGGAATAAATAGAATCCTTGCGTAATCCCCTTCCAGGACCAAACATTTTGATGGGATATCCATTTATGATAACGACATATTGTACAGTTGATACGCAAGCCATGATCCACTTTAGATTGTGGATTTCCTTTCAAATTCTTGTAAGGATGATGCAAAGGAAAACCCAATCTACGTAGTCGTAAGCTTTTTGTGAGTCCACCTTCATAACCAACTCTTTTAGTTTCTTCGTGCAAATGGAGTTAAGACATTTCTATATTGTGGCAAAAAATTCATGAATCAATCTGATCTAGGTGGATGTTGATGGCCATCCACCTATCTTATTTGGACCCGCACAATTGTCTCTTTTAGTTTTTTCAGTTTCCTAAATTGTAGCATAGTTTACTAATTTTAGCAATTTTTCGGGACCTAAACTTCCGCAGCCATTTTGAGGCTCTAAATGACATTTTTGGGAAATCTGAGGGCAACATGAGTCCAATGTTGCCCTTCCCAAATTGGTACTCCTCGGATAGATCTTTCTAACGAGCTATTATATGCATCAAATGGAGATCGTATGCCAAAATTATGACCCCGGGAAGTTGATGTACCAATTTACCTAAACAGGGCTCACAATTTGGTGTTTCATCTTATAGGGTTAGGTTTTGAAATGTTAAGGGTTTTCCATTGTTTCTCAACAATAAATAGGCCTTTGAGCCTCATTGTAACACAGTTCAGAGGCATGTAGCCACTACATCTCTTCTCAGAGATAAGCTACCATTGCACTAGCTGGTTTATTTCCACCATTGTTTGTAAGCATATTTCAGTATTTTACATTAATGAAATGAAGTATTATTTCCGCCACATATCTGTGCTTATGGTTATCTCTGTCATTTGTTGCGTTCCTGTTTAAGTCCGGATCAATGGTATCAGAGAGGTCTTCTTTTTCTCTGTTTTTCTTTGCATGTCCCCAACGAGGTCGGGATATAAGGAGTTAGGGATTTAACTCGTCGAACCTTTGCAAGACTAGCCTCGCAAATCCTAACGGCCTCCCATGGCGGATGAGAAGAAAGACGAGGGGGCAGGAGATCCTATCAAAATCTTGCTCGAAGAAGCCCTAGAGTGACAATGGAACGCAATGATGGATAGCTCTACTAAGATCCTTCAGCGGCTACCTAGAAGTGATGCATCAGCTTCCAGCAGCTACTCTGGAAATGCCACGCCCTTTAAGGTACAAGTTAATTTTGAAATCCCCATATTCGAGGGTCGAATAGACGCAGATGTCGTCGATAAATGGTTAAATCTGCTAGAGGGTTATTTTTCTGTTCATGAATTTTTGAGTCGGGAAAAGATTGTTTTCACTCTTCTCAAAGTAGCCCCCCATGTCAAGGACTGGTGGGAAACCTACTGCGAGTAGAAGGATGAAAGTATCGGCTCACAATTTTCAGTCGCACCCACTTGGAATGACTTCGAGGATGCCATCAAGGAGTAGTACTACCCTGTCAAAAGCTATGAGGACAAATACATCAAATGGACCACACTGCGGCAGGGACATGATCAAGATGTGCCAGAATTCACAAACATTTTTCATACCCTTCGTACAAAGTTGGGTATCAAAGATTCTAAGCTGCATCTGGTACTCAAATACCGCGGATGCTTACACAGATACATCCAAGAAGAGATGGACTTCCTGAACATCTCCTCGCTCAGCACGGCATACTAATACGCTATCAAAATTTAGTAAAAGTTCAAACAGAAGAAGCGAGACTTTGGATCTGCAAATCCGAAGACCAAAAGACAAAGCCAAGGCGGGGTGACCCAAGACAACCTGTCGAAGCCGCAAGAAAAGAACAACACCACGAAGCCGAAGAAGGACACAAGAAAGTGGTGTGAGTTCCACAAGAGTCCCACTCATAACACAAGTGAGTGTTGGACTAGGCAGTTGCTGGTGGCTGAGTTGAAGGCTTCTGAATTAGATGGATGTTCCGACCCTGAGCCAGAACCCGACAAGGGGAACGGAAAAGGGAAGCAGATCATTGATGCGGAGCCCAGCGCCATTGTTTCCACTGCCAAGATCCAAAAGAATGAGCCTGAAGACCCAGAGGAGGGGGGGCGTCTTTTCCACTCACAAATGTGGGTGAAGGGTTCACCGCTTCAATTCATTGTTGACAGTGGGAGTGAGAAGAACCTCGTTTCAGCAGAGCTCATGAAGCGGTTGCACCTACCAACTACACCACACCTACAACCGTACAGTATCAGGTGGCTTCATGAAGGACGAGATCTCAAAGTTCGCGAACAATGCCACCTTCCCTACAGCATGAAGCCCTTCGTAGATGAGGTATTGTGTGATGTTACACCTCTAGATGCTTGTGATGTATTATGAGGCCAGCCATACTTGTGGAGGCGACATGTTGTGTATGAGTTAAGGCCTCACACTGTCATTATTTCTTTGGATAATTCATTATACAGGATACCAGAGGTAGCCCCACCAATTGCCGCCTCTTTGATCGCTGCTAAGAAAGGCAGCAAGCTCATCTCACAGACTAGGAAATTCATCTGTATGGTTCACGCCCAAAGAAAGGAGCTTTTCACTGCATCCATGACCCCCATGAAGGGTTCCTCCACACAACAGCAACAACAAAGGGATACGGTCATGAAAGAACACAGGAACAACTTCTCCTCACCCACAGGGGTACCACACAAGTTTTAGGTGAGCGACAAAGTTTGGTTACATCTGCAGAGAGAACGCCTTACTAGAACCCATCAGAAACTTAGACCACTCTGACATGGTCCTTACACCAGTACCAAGGCTACAGGAAACAATGCTTTGAAGCACAACATTCCTCCATTCCTTCGCTTGCACCGAGTGTTCAATGTGGACCGTCGTCAATCATGCTTCCCACCATTTCTAGACACATCAGATATTGCAGAACAGCTCACCAGAGACCTAACTCAGCAGAAGCTTCCTCATCTTACGGAGAAACTCAATGCAATGGGGACCATTGCTTCTTAAGGGGGGAGGAATGATCCAGGTGGATGTTGGTGGCCACCCACCTATCCCATTTGGACCCCCATAATTGTCTCTTTTAGTTTTTTCAGTTTCCTAAATTGTAACACAGTTTACTATTTTTAGTAGTTTTTCAAGTCGTGAACTTCCGGAGCCATTTTGAGGCCCTAAACGACATTTTTTGGGAAATCTGGGGGCAACATGAGGCCAATGTTTCCCTTCCCAAAGTGGTAGTGCTCGGATAGATCTTTATAATGAGCTATTGTACGCGTCAAACAAAGATCGTATGCCAAAATTATGACCCCAAGAATTTGATGTACCAATTTACCCAAAGAGGGCCCAAAATTTGGTGTTTCATCTTCTAGGGTTAGGTTTTGGAATGTTAAGGGTTTTCCATTGTTTCTCAACAATGAATAGGCCTTCGAGGTCATTGTAACACAGCTCAGAGGCATATAGCCACTACATTTCTTCTCAAAGATAAGCTACCATCGCCCTAGCTCGTTTATTTCCATGACTGTTTGTAAGCATATTTCAGTATTTCACATTAATGAAATGAAGTATCCTTAGAGATATGTGTGGAGAGGGTCAGCTTAAGTCAATCCACAATGATCTTGGTAATGAGATTATAGATAATGTTACATAGGGAGATGCGTCGGTAGTCCCTAAAGGAATGCAACTTGTTTTGCTTTAGAATGATCCAAACTTAAACAAGAATGCAACAAAATACCGATACAACCATAAATAGAGAGATGTAGCAGAAATAACACTTTAGTTCATCAGTATCTGAATACTAAAATATGCTTACAAATAGAATGGAAGCTTATCTCTAAGAAGAGATGTGTCGAGTTCATGCCTCTAAAATGTCTTACAATGAGGTTCAAGGGCATATTTATTATTGAGCAATAAGAGAAAACCCTAACCTACAGAGATGTAACACCAAGATTTTGTGGGCTTCGTTGGGGTTAGTTAGGTAGCCAACATTGCGAGGTCATAACTTGGTCATATTATGTCTGTTTGGTGTGTACGATACGTTGTTGGAAAGGTCTTGCCTATTACTACAGGATTTATGGGAGGTGTTGGAGAGGTAAATCCCCTCTACGGATAGAGGTGATCCCTACTAGCCTAGAACGGGTCTAGCAACAATCAAACAATGCTATCACGCAAGTTCCTAATTGCAAATAAAGAGTAGGTGGTGAAGACCTACTTGACATCCAACGCTTTAGTTCGTAGGAGAGATGGCGCTCACGTTCGTTTGCCTTGGCCAGTCACGATCCTCCACTATCCATGTGAATGGACACCTGCACACAAAGAGAACAAACACAAACCCAAGCGTGAAATCTAATATATGCAATTATACATCAATCAGGAAGGATATAATTCAACATCAACCATTACAAGTACAATGAGAATGGAACCATAATGATAGTCATCTATTTATTAATATTCAACAAAGGAGAATACAACCAGCGTCGTGAAGTCAAGTCCTCCATTGGCTGGGTGCTCAGCTACACAAGTCTTGCAAAAGCTTGAAGGGGTGAGGGACAAGCTCTCTCTCTCTTTAGTGACAAAGTCTCCTTACTTAAGGAAAGCCTTATGGATATAAATAAGGCTTCTTGCAACTCCAACCTTTTGATGTCTTCATTTCAGCACAAGTATTGCCATAAGAGTCAAAGCTATGAGAACTCGAACTAGCTTGTCCAAGCCATGGGAACAAGATTTTATAGAGGAGAAGGAAGAGATAAGGTCAATCCCCCACAATCATGGATTTGGCTTCATCACTTGGAAACTTCCATGGAATGGTGGCAAACAACTTTCCATCCAAGGAGATTCGAAGCCAAACCATCCTCACTCAACTTGGAATCAGTTTGGTGAATGAGGTGGATAGAAACTTCAGAGGTTTGACTGGTTGAGAATTTTGCCCAAACTAGTTGGCGCGATTGTGACTCTGAGACAGAGTGCCAATGGCGTGCCCTTTCTTTAGGATTTTCCCCATTGGGGCGGGCATAACACAGGGCACCCGCGCTAATGCAAAAAGGGCTATTTTTATGGGCAATGAGCAGGAGATGTCTTAAGGGCATATGAAGCTCATGTTTAGAGGTAGACAAGGCAAGTGGTTTCAAGTCTTGTCACTTCTCACAAGTCCGGGAATGGGTCCTCAAAAATGGCGGAGAGGGGTAACAGGGACGGTGACAAACGGTGACAAATTACTGTGTAATAGATGCCCCCTAAAGCATGAGGCCCGAGAGAGAGAGAGGGGTGAAGTGCTTTACAAGAACATGTGTGAATGAAACACTGCTGCCAGAGAACCTGCGAAAAGAAGTACAACTGATATCTCAAGTACATGATATATATGTGGTACAGGTGCAGCCATCCGTAACAGAGTATAAAACTGGATCCCAGGCATGGACGTAGCCATTCGATGAGGATCTATGAATGGACTCAGGTATGGTCACAGCCATCCAATGAATGAGTCACATAATGATTACAAAAATCCACAAAATGCAACCCGAATGTAAAATATGCATAATATGAGGTCTTGAGCTCCAACTCGACCCGAACACAGTACAAGTTCAAGCATGCGAATATGGGAGTCGAAGTCGAACATGCATGAACATCGTCTGATTACCAGCAAATGATAAAAGTTGTTAACAGACGCGAGAGGTGCCACCAATAATGACGATGGTCCTCAAGGTACTATAGGTACAATCCACGGCGCGCGAATGAATGAGCCGGTATCGAACACCCGTAGAGTCATCCGATCAGAGGCCAATGATGAAAACCTCGCGTCGAACACGAAGAACCTGCCATTGAGGCATGCA
>APFE030487525.1:3902-128002 GCA_000404065.3 Pinus taeda
TGTGGCACCGGAGATTGGGCCACCTTCACCATGGAGCCTTGAAGATACTGCAGCAGATTTCTACTGGGCTTCCTAAAGGCACTCTTACGTAGTCAGATCAGTGCAAGGGGTGTACTTTGGGAAAGTTTGTGAAAGCTAACTTTCACGAGAAGGATAGTCGCGCCACGACGATCCTTGAGAGAATTCACACAGATGTGTGTGGACCTTTCTCAGTAGCTTCGACAGAAAAGCACAGGAACTATGTGATATTTGTTGATGATTTCTCTAGAAAGTGTTAGATCTTCTTCATGCAAAAGAAGAGCGAGACATACTCAAAGTTCTGTGAGTTCAAAGCACTGGTTGAGAAGGAATAGGGGAAGAAGGTGAAGGTTCTTAGGAGCGATAATGGTGGTGAATTCATCTCTGGCGAGTTCAAGGACTTCTGCAGTGCAGAAGGGATTCGAAGAGAGCTCATAGCTCCCCATAACCCACAATAGAATGGGGTTGTTGAGCGGAAGAACAGAACAATCGTGGGTGCTGCACAGGTGATGTTGCATGATCAGGGCCTACCCCTTCACTTGTGGGTGGAGGCATGCAATACTGCAGTATATGTGTAGAACCGTTGTCCTCACAGGATACTTGGCATGAGTACACCCGAGGAGGCTTATTCTGGTAAGAGCCTGATATTTCCCATTTGAGGATTTTTGGTTCTCCTGTTTACATGCATGTGACGAAGGATGCCAGGAAGAAGCTGGAGCCGACCACGGAGGTTGGGATATTTGTGGGGTACACTGATACGCCCCACAACTATCGTGTGTATTTTCCAGACAGTCGCAAGACTGTTGTGCGACGGGATATAAAATTCTAGGAGGAGAAAGCCATGAAGTGTCCGCTTGAGAGGGAGCCACACTTGCATGCAAATGAGGAGCTATTAGTTCCTAAGGATGAGCTTCAGGATGTGGATCAGGCACAAGATGAAGTTCATGGAGTGGAAGAGACCACTCATGTAGTGCCAACCATCAGAGGGCGAAAGCACACTACAGAAGCTGAGCGACTGGCTCAAGATGCAGAGAAGGTTGTAGGACCACCTATAGCACAACGTAGGTAGAGACAGTCACCTGATCGGTACACTAGATACATGGCTCTTGTGAGAAAATGTGTCGTGACTGAGCCATCCTCTTTCAAGGAAGCTGTAGAGGATCCCACATAGGTAGATGCCATGGTGGAAGAGTATGATTCGATTGTCAGAAACAGTGCATGGGAGATTGTCCCAAGACCGGAGGGGAAATCAGTGGTGGGTTCGAGATGGATCTACAAAGTGAAGCAGTGCAGTGATGGACTATTTGTTTCTTAGGGTAAGTATGTCTGGGAGATACTGGAGAAGTTCAACATGCATGGCTACAAGCCTGTTGATACTCCTCCTCCTTGAGGTTGGAGAAGGAGGATGCTACTTCAGCGGAGGTAGTGGATGCCACTGTTTATCGACAGTTGGTGGGGTCGCTTATGTATCTGGTCAATACACAACCCGATGTACCACAATCCAGAGATTGGTACAAACAGGAGGATGAGGTGAAGCTATGTGGCTTCCTGGATGCAGATTGGGCAGGGAGCCCAACGGAGCATATCAACATCAAGTACCATCATATCAGAGATTGTGTGCAGTGGAGAATCATGTTACTTTCATATATTCCCACGGAGGATCAGGATGCTGATATTTTGACGAAGGCGCTCACCAGGAGAAAATTCGAATACCATAGAGACAGGATAGGGGTTGCAGATAATCCATATCTTGTTGAGAGGGAGTGTTGAAAATGCAACAAGATGATGGATCTTAGTGAAAAGAAGTCACCTTCACTAAGTGGTCCCGCAAGCTATTTTTAGTGCAAAGTCTATTTTTAGACTATGTCTATTTTTAGACATATGGATCATGGTCTATGAGTTGCAGGATGCTATTTATGGATGATTGGTAATGTTGGTAAAAATAGATGGACCTCTATTTTTAGACATATGGGCGGAGTCTATTTTTAGACTGTCAGTCTAAATATAGAACAGTCGAATATTATTAGCTCTTAATAATATTTGGACTATAAACATTATCTTATCCTCTTGCAGCACTTCAGTTTGAGCTACGGATGTGGCACATGAAAATTCCAGAAGGAAATACGCTTTTCTTATGGGTTAGTTGAGCTATTGCATGAAGGACTTTAGTTAGAACTCAAGTGATTAAGTTTGGTGGAGTTGAATGAGGAGTTGATGGAGTTGTGTTCAGTTTGACTTAGTTGAACTAGTTGTATTTAGTCTAACTGAAAAATACACTAGTGATGAGTGGTGTGAATTAATTATTAATTAATTCGCTAATTATTAACTCATAAATCAACTAAAGAGTACATCAATTGACTCAGTGCATGGACAGTTCAGTGGAGACAAGTGTTAGAGGTGGGTGAAAGGGTGAGACTACTATCAGTTGTGACTATAGCTGTGCATGAGATTTGCACAATCATTGATTGAGATTGCCAATGAGGATTGCGAAGTACAAGCCAAGGGAATTCAAACTTGGATTTGATCTATTCTAAACTTGGATTGCACAGTAGAGGCAGGCAAATAGTGGAGGATATTTGAACCCGTGACTTGTTCAGATCTGAGCTAGTTTTTGTGTAGCATGTGGAGATAGTACTGAGTACTTGTGATGAGTATTGTACTATGTATTGTTACATGTTCTCTATCATTATAATATATAGATAGTTCGAGGTTTTCAGCTGTATGCTTTCCCCATTACATATTGTGTTGATATGTGTGATTGATGTTTCAATGTGTGCATGCGTTGTTTTTTTTTAATTCTACAAATTGGTGATCAATGGTAGAGGAGATTATGTATTATGCATGCGTTCCGCAAATAGTGTATAATCAGGATAATCTCTGTGAATAAGTGTTATATTATTCAAATTTATACACTATAAATAGCATTTCCGGATACATTCCAATTTTACTTAGTCCCTAAACTAAAATTGAAAATTAAAATTAAAATTTGATCTTAGCAGTTGTTTGAAAAATAATTAATTAATTCATCTTGAGTTAATTAGTTGGAGAAAATCAAGAGATAATCAGTGTGAACAGACATGCCAACATCTTATCCCTTTGATGAGGAAGTTATCCTTAATTAGGGAGATCATGATGAGTTTACTTTGAGTTGATTAATTATTAGCCTCAGTTAACTAAGTTTAAGTCCTGTTATATTAGTTCCAACAGTATTGGAACTGATTTGTTGATCCAGTTGGTTAATGCACATGCATGTAACTAAGTGCACTTCAAAATAACTAAAAATATTCTCATCATAAATAATCATTGCATGTTAGTTCAGTCATAGAACCCAGTTGAGATCAGAGGAAGGGACAATGTACTATCGAGTTGGAAGGTATTATTCCTATATAGGAAACTCATCCATGCATAAGGAATTATCTCCTTCAGGATTAAGTAGTTATTTCAGAGGTCAGTGTTGTGTGTGAGGTGAGAATCACACAGGTTGCAGTTGGAGGACCCAGGAGAAACTGTGCAAGGAAATAGGAGGCTTGGAGGACTGAAGGAAGGCACAGGTGTTGTCTATTTTGTCTATGAGAAGCAATGAGGGATTGTACTGAGAGCTGGATAGCTTGAGAGCTAAAGCTTTGGGTAATCCTAAGATAATTCCACTTGTATGATAATACAGAGATGGGGGTTTTTAGTTGAGGCTTTCCGCAGAGTATTCTTCTATGTTTCATATGTGATTGAATCTTCTTCTATGTTATATGTGTTCTATTTTATCTTTCTCAAATTGATTAAGCTTCCACAAAGTTTGATAAGTAGATTTAGATCAAGTATTCTGCTTTAGTATATTGCATTATCATGTGATCTACGGTGAAATTTCTACATGGTATCATAGTTGGATGATTTGTAGAAAAATTCTACAATATGTACCTCAACATGTTGATGTGCACGACCACAAACACATGCTTGGAGAGTAGCGTAGACACTATGCATCAACATGTTGTCGGTCCATTCACACCAGGACAACCATGCACATGCTATCAAATGAGTTTAATAGAGGAGACATATCAGTGCACCTGGATGCAACGAAGGCAAGAGTTCACTTCAGCAAGATGTGACCATTGAGTGCATGGACAACCAAGCTTGGCATCAACTCATCACCTTTGACCATCACAATAATTTCAAAGAGTTGGTCTCACCACAACGGTCCGAGTGTCAGTGATGTCTTGCATGGCTTGCTCAAGCCATTTTGTCTCAGATGGGCACATGTGCATTGTAATGTAATGTCTTGTCAAGTGGAAGTTCAAATGTCGATAGTTGAATGTAATAGTCATAGAGTAGTTGAAGAGTCATGAGGGTAGATGAATGGGCTCAAAGGGGAGTGTCAAGGGTCACCCCACCATTTGCTATAAATAGTACCTCATAACTCATTGTATAGGCTTTTGGTCATCCAAGCTTTGATAGGAGTATCTTAGAGAAGGATTGGACAATATTGTAATGTGCCTTGGATTCTCCACTACATAGAGCTCGTATATCTCTTTGGAGGAGCATGTGGTTGTGGCTGTAATGTCCTGCTATTGGAACTAGTGGTTGGACATGGATGTATTATATGACTAGAACTTACACTTCTTAATATAACAGAGGAAACACATTTCATGCATATGTTTTATTGTATACTATGTTATCTAGTTTACTCTAAATGATATATGTATTTGTTTTCTTACGCATGCATGTATGGACAATTTTGTATAAGTATGTATGTATATTTATAAAATGTGCTGTTGGTTTAACCATCACTTTGAATTGCTCGCTAACTTGATTTCCATCTTGTGATGCATCTTCGCTTGTGTGTTCCCTTCCAAGCCATCTACTATTATAGGTTTCCAAGGGGTGCACTCACCTCACCCTCAGTGTGTTAGAACCTCTCATTCACCTTCCTTGACTTACTGCAGCCATCACACCCTTACTACCAATAGAGACATCTTACTTTCCTCTTTGCGAAATCATGGTCAAGGCATTACCATATCAACCACTGCTGGGACTTCTACACCAAACAGTCTGAGGTCTAATTGGGACTTCTTACCAAGGAGATCCCCTAACATGTTGGTGGGTCCAGCACTGTCAACAAATCTCAATTGTACTCATACAAAAGAAGGATGGGACCTGGAGATTTTGCAATGATTATCAAGCATTGAATAAAATCATTGTTAGGAACATGTACCTGATCCCATGGATTAACGAATTTATTGACCAGATTAAGGATACCAAGTACTTCAACAAGATTGATTTGAAGTCTGGATATCACTAAGTTTCAATAGAGTCCATAGATGTATGGAAGAACATCGTCAAATCCAAGGAGGGCCTTTTTGAGTGGTTGGCCATTCTCTTCGAGTTGACAAATGCCCCTGCAACTTTTATGAGGTTGATGGATAACATATTGTGGCTTTTCACCAACTCGTTCATGGTTGTATATTTGGATGGCATCCTCATCTTCAGCAAGAGTTGGGCAGAACCCTTGTAACATATTCTGCAGGTCCTTCAAACCCTATGGAAACACAATCTATGTGCCAACCCGGAGAAGTGCTCCTTTGGCATGGATCGGGTTCAATACTTGGGCTACATAATCGACATGCAAGATGTGCATGTGGATCCAACTAAGATCCAATTCATTTGGGATTGGCTAGCCCTAACGAATTTGACAAAGCTTTGCAATTTCTTGGGCCTTACCAATTTCTACTCGAGATTCGTGTTGGGGTTCTCTCATATTACTTGGCCCTTGAGTTAAGTTACTGAGGTCAGAGAAAATGATTTTTTTTTTGGTACGAAGCACAACATAAAGAATTTATTACATTGAAAAAATGCCTTTGCTCTACACCAACCCTTGCCTTTCCAAACCTACAACAACCATTTGATATTGAGACAGATTCCTCAAATTATGCTATTGGTGTAGTCCTCACTCAAAAAGGGCTACTAGTGGCCTATCATAGAGAGAAACTCTCTGATAATATTCATAGGTACCCCCCATATTATAAGAGATGTACTCTATCATGTAGGCTTGCTAGCAAAGGAAACATTATATCTCGGGAAGGAGAAGATCATCCAGATAGATCACAAAGCTTGTCATTATGTAGACACACGGGAAGTTGTAGAAAGATCACCATTATAAATGGTCTACATACCTACGACAACTCCACCTTAACATAAATTACAAGAATGGAAGTACCTATCATGTCACAAACTGCCTTAGTTGACCCCCGATTGTTGAACTGAGTATAATTCTCAAATATTGTAGGCACGAGACCTTCTGATGGCCATAACTCTATGAAATTGACTCAGAGTTCTCTGCCACCTAGAAGATACTGATGGATGGAAAGAAGATCCCATTATTCCACCTTTAGCATGGATTGTTTTGCTATTTGGAAAATATTTGTGTTCCTTCAAGCAAGCATTTCAAGATAATATGGGAGGCACATTACAATAGGGTTGCGTGATAATTTGGTGTCGAGAAGACATTGGAAATATCGTAGAAATATTTTTATTGGCCAAAACTATGATAGGTTGTTGGAAAATATATCATACCTTGCACTACCAGTGCCATCGCTAAACCAACCATTAAGAAGCAAGGCTTGTACACTCCTATGGCCACTCCTAGATGACCTTGGGAGTCCATCTCCATGGAATATATGTCTAGCATACCTTCTACCAAGCATTCTAATGACTTTGTATTTGCATTCATTGATAGATTTTATAATATGGTTATATTGATGGCCTGCAAGAAGAGCATCACAATAGAAGACACTACCAAACTCTTCTTCAACAAGTGTGGGTTCATTTTTGGATCCCAAAAACCATTATATTAAATTGATATATTAGGTTCCTGTGCACATTTTGGTTAAGCCTCTAGTTGTTGTTGGACACTAAGCTCTCCAAGTCAACTACATTTGATATATAGACTAATGGCTAGAAAGAGGTTTTCAATAGGATGATCGTGCACATACTACGCATGTACAACTCCAAGAATCCATGAACATGGGATGATAGTCTTCCCTATGTGCAACAGACCTATAACAAATTTCTACATAGATTGACTATCTGCAATCCCTTTCAAGTGGGCATATGATTTCAACCATTGTGTCCCATCAATGTGGCAATGCCTCTTGCGACTACAGAAGAATAATCTGCACATGCTTAGTCTGAAGTTGATAAAGCCACCAAATTTATTAAACACATCCAAAACATCCACCAGTAGGTCCATGATATCCTAGATAAAGCTAATGCCAAGTACACAATGGCATGATCAACATCAGGTGCCACATAAGTTTCAAATGGGTCACAAAGTGTGGTTACATTTGCAGAGAGAACACCTTGCCAGCACACATCAGAAGCTTTGACCACTTTGATACAGGCCTTACACCATCATCGGGGATGTGGGAGAAAAATATTTCGAGCTTAGCATTCCCCCATTCCTTGGCCTACACCCAATTTTCAATGTGCACCACCTTTGTCCATACTTTCTACCATTATTGGACGCATCGGACATTGTTGAGTAGCTGACACCAACATAACTCAATCTAAATTGCATTGAATAGGCCATGATTGATTAGATCATGGACACTCAAATTAAGAACACTCACTAATAGAGTAGCCAATTGTACTGTGTTGTTAATGCTGGCTAGCTCCTGCACCAAGGCAAAGGCTCACCAGGGACCAAGTTTAGAAGAAGTTTCCCCATCTCATGGAGACATTCAATGCAATGGGGACCATTTCTTCCTAAAGGGGGAGGACTGATCCAGGTGGATATTGGTGGCCACCCACTTATTCCACTTGGGCCCCTGACACTATTTACTTTAAGTTTCCTAGCTTCTAGCATAGTTACTATTTTTGGTATTTTTTCAGGTCTTAAGCTTTGAGGTCCAAGAAGACGCTTTCTAGGAAAATTGAGAGATTAAAAAAGTGTCAAAAGATGTTTGACATATTTTAGTTTTCCTCATCATGGAGATATTCGAAACGAGGTATTATGATAGGCAAATAGAGATCATATGACAAAGTTATGCCCTAGGAAGTTGGCGGTTCAACTTACCCCAACATGGCCCACAAACCTTTGGCGCTTCTTCTCCTAGGCTTATGTTTTTCAATGTTTAAGGTTTTCCCTTTTTTTCTCAATAATAAAAAGGCCTTCGAGCCTCATTGTAAGACATTTTAGAAGGAATTTTTCCATCCTATCTCTTCTCAGAGATAATCTACCATAGTCCGAGTTAGTTTATTTTTCTTATGTACATAAGCAGTTTTCAACAGTTGCCTTTTTATTGATTGAAATTTTGTTTCGCTATGTGTCTGTGTTTTGGCTTGAGTATGTATTTCATTTTGTTCTTGCATAAAATTTATGGATCAGTCAACTTCTACACTTATATATTCTTCAACATCTCTTGTTTTCATAGGACTTTTGAACTTGGTTGATTCACTTCTATACATTTATTCTGAAATAAATCTCCGATCAAGCTCTTTGTCCTTTCCACAAGATCATATTTTATCATGAATCAATTTCGTATTTACAATATATTTTGTCCTTTTTTTACTCAAGGATGAACTTGCATCAATATCAATTATGAAACATGCATATTGCTTTATAAAATTATTGATACTTGATTATTCGACAATTTCTTCAACATTTATGATTAGCCCTTGATTTGTTGTCCATGCATTTCAGCTTTCTTCTCTCTGCTTTCTAATTTCTGGAAACAAGTTTTTGTATCCAATTGTTTTCAAGTGTGAGCCAAATAGACCCTCATTATTACAGGATTTAATGGCTTCAACTTTACTTAATTTTAAAGGATGCTAAGTCTCAACAAGCTCTGTATCATGAGCCACATTCTTCACTATGATTTCTCCAACAATAAATGGTAAAGAAGTGAATTGTTTTATCTTTTTTCTTTCGAAATATAATTAGCTAGTCAAGGTATTGCCTACAAACTTCAGCAATAAAATACCTATCTATAAAAAAATTCGGCAATAGCAATGACTTACCCTGAAATGCATAAATTTGAATTAGCACATTACTTTTTCTTTCTTCATGCATACCTTTGTGCCATAGGAAAAATTTTCTTGTGTAGATATTCGATGAGGCTCTTGTCCAATTATCATGTAACTGACTCGTTTTACACATACATATTGAATTAGAAAAAATCTTAAAGAATCATTATGCTTCCATAGTATAGGATACCAGCACTACACTGGTTCTTGATTCACATTGAATTTAGGATTACATGGAAAGCTACGAAAGTCATTTCTGGAAGTCAAAGCTACTATGATATATGCCATCATGAAGAACCTATTGGTCGTGGATAAATTGTCTAATTGAGAAGATAATTCATTAGAAATGATATCGAACTAGTATAACATACAATCCTTTTTGTATGTGTGATAAAGCATATAGAGAATGAATTTTGGAACATTTTTTGTAGTTTATTGGCCCATGACACATGTACAAATCCAACAAAAGTTTGTAAACTATTTCTTAAAAAAAGATATATCTAGGACAAAAAGATCTAAGGAACTTGGTAACTTGGTGAAAAGAAATCTCCAACATTAGCCTCACCTACTTCTCACATCGGACACTATTTTCTTTGGACAATCTCAAGTTCACATTAGGTTCTAGTAACTTAAAAATCAATTTGAATGTTTTCACATTCAAAGGACTCCTTTTTGTTGGTAGCACAATTGTTCTTGTTTTTGAACCAAGTTTTTTTGTGCATAAATATTTTTTTCCCTAAAATAAAAAAACTTTTGGCACACATCCAACATTCGCCAATCCACTAGTCCAAATCTCATTTCTATTCTTCTCCTTCGTTGGTAGATTCACATAACACTCATATGCAATCAACCCTTGTAAGTTGTCATCGATATGACCAAGTAATTTAATGGTATCAATGCAAAATTATTCTCTACTTATTCTATTAACCATGTTTGTTTCGTAGTTGAAAACACTTTCTCAATGAATAACGCTCTCAATACCATTGAGCTACACAACTTTTTGGTTTTATATATAATCACTAGCTCTTACTATTGCAAATGCAAAATTGACTTTGACTATTGCAACTGTGAAATCTGTTATATAGGGCATTTATCAATAAATAGAAATTGAATATACCAAGGCTAATGTTTATGGAAACCATGTGAATATAACTCGAAATTCCAAAACCATCTCGTCATTTATTAGGATTCTTGCTTCTGTGTTGCTATACATTCTTTGTAATAATGAAAATTAGCCCATAGGATGTTGATAATAATTCTCGTTGCAAAAAAAGTGCAAAGTTTTCCCTATTATTAAGCGATATAGTCACCTGGCTCATGCCCAGTACTCTGTCATTGTCAACTTTGATTTACGAATAACCTAACACATAGAATTTAAAAGGCTTATAGACGTGTGTAGTTTGGCCAATCACTACAAATATCTCTGCACACATATTTGTTTAAACCTAAATAAAGTTTAGTTCAAAAATTAATTGCATTTAAAAAAAAGTTCATGAACATATGGAAAAAATGTCACACAATATGGAAATATGCGGGGAAAATATGAAAAGTGGTGAGTATGTATAGAGAAAGGAAGATAAAAAAAGAAAACACTTTCGCACATTGGCAAGTTTTGCATAGCGCTTGCGTATCTTTCATATCTTCTGCAATTGTGCAGTCAATGATTAGCTTAAGTTATAATGTAGTATATCTAGGGGGGATATTATGGGGTACAGAGGGAGGTACCCAAGGGAATAATGTAATAATGGGATGTGCCATAGTTAATAAATAAAGTAGTTAACCTGAATCATGTAAGATACCACAAGTAGTTAGCAATAATGTGATAAGCCCATTGTATTAGATATATGGTTCATATGCTTGTCTATACAATATTCCTTGACATCTCTCAATGGGGAGTCTCTAGCCTCTATATAGGATTCATACATACAATACTATGGGTCATTACCATGGTTCTCTCAATACCATGTCTCTAATAAAATGGGCTTATCACATTATTTCTAACTATTTGTGGTCCCTTACATGATGCAGGTTAACCACTTTATTTATTAACTATGGCCCATCCCATTATTACATTATTCCCTTGGGTACCTCCCTCTGTACCCCATAATATCCCCCTAGGTATACTACATATAATAATACAATTAACAAATCTGAATTATCAAAAATTGAAAAAAGTAAATGGGGAAAAACAAATAAATATTTAAGAATGCTCATATCTCGAGAGTATATACGATTTCTGCAATCTGCAATTGCTATTTCCTTGCAACAATTAAGTTAATTACTTATCCATTTTAGACTCCACATGAGAATCAACAAACAAATGGCTGCATTTCATTTATAATTTCCTATGAACTTTACTACTTCATAAAAAAAAAAAACGTATAGCTTATACAAGGTTACAATCACACAAAGTGTAATAAAGCATGAACTGCATCATGATCACTCTAGTATGAATGTGAAATATGAACTTGACATTGTTGAATAGGGAAATATGTCCAGATGTTATCAATAATTGAATATTCTTAGAAATAACATTCCTTGTTACTTCTTGTAACTATTCACACCATGTATACTCTAATAACTGTTTACTTCATTTGCTATTTGAATTGATGTGAATATTGAAATCTGTAATAAGTATAAAAATGTAATCATTGGGTGTGAATTGTGCCCTTATTATTGCTATCTCTTCAATAATTGTTGAAATAGATACAAGTGGCCCAACATATACTTTTATTTTGCATATTTGACATTGGAAATATACTTCTGACAAAATAAGTTCAATTATGTTATTACAAACAATTTCTATTTTTACGATTTCTATGTTTTACTGTATGCAAGTAAGAAATCCATGAAGACAATTTTATATGTTGAAATTGAATTTATGAAATTCAGTATTTAACGATGTAAATTTTAGATACACTTCTTGGACACGAAGAATCATAACATTCATTAAGTCTTCATCACACACAATGTCATTCACTTGGGCATACAAACTTCACATACTCAAACTTACAATCATTAAAGTATTTTCACTTGCTATTGACTTCTCTATTTATTGAAATTTCCATGATGCTTTAATTATTAAGCATTTTGTTTCCTCTAATGCTTTATTATTCACACAAAATTTCTTTTATGTTAGTTTTTGAAGAAGATACAATGATTCCATCATTCTAACACATGACAATGCTATGTAAACTAGCCCACATGTCAATATGCCACTTGGATCAAACACAAGTCCATTCAACATTAAACCCTATGCTCGATGAATTATTCTAGCACAAGGTAGTTGTATCGGAAATTGTTTACACACTATAGTTGTAAAGCTATTGCTATGACATATCAATGGTTTTGAAACACATAATATTGGAGTCCAATTAGGTGAAATGTTTTTGTCATATAGTTCATGATACTTGTTTCTTTGAAGTTTATCAATATCTAGATTAACAAATCTATCCATAATACATCAACATTCTTACTATTGTTCATATATTTTTGCATATTTCATCTGTGCCATTAACGAGGCCATATTTTGTATTATAGTTTCCTACATATATCTGAACAAGAACATTGCATTTGATAAGGATTATTGACGGCAATCTCATTGTTTTATCATATGACACAAAGGTTATTTCCTTATTGTGAGATTCATCAATTAGATTAAGAACTATTATCTCTTCACATGTGATAACATTTTTTCGTTATGCTTTTGTACATCCCTCATTCTGTAAAATAGGTATGGAAACAATGGATCTAGTGCAGCAGGTATATAGTACTTATCATTTATATATTTTATGCCTTAATCATATTGTTGATTCACTCACATTTTGTTAAGGATTTCAATGAATTTGTTATGTTTTTTTACCTATTGTGGTACACAATTCATCACATTTGACTTTGCCCTTCTAGAAATCATATACTGGTTTTTTACCTACTAAAATTGGTTGCTAAAAAATTAGAGAATCTTTGATCTATTGTGCTTGGAACAAGTCACCTGAAAATATTACATCAATATTTCCAAAATAAGCTAACAGAGTATGTGTAATTTCCTGTAAATGTGTATAAACCTGTATAACAATATTGAATCTATCAAAGACACCTCATCAATCAACATAACACAATATTTTTCAACTTTAAGAGAAATATATTATGACTTGTTAAATGGTAAATGGAAATAAAAATGAAAATTTATACCAATTGCATTAAATTCTTCCTTGCTTGTATATATTGTTACCGTTAGAAATCGGGACAATATTCAGAGGGGGCTTAATTAGTATTGTAGGAATTTTAAAAACTTTCTTTCACTTACGATGTTATTAGGACACCCTAAATACTTTCAACAATTAATTCATATGAGCATGACAAGAAATAATATTAGTAACACAAAGGAATTGTTGACGGTGCTGGACTGGCCAACATTCAAGGGAATCTCCATTGTAATAAGTCCCAACTATACCTCATACCATTTGGAGTAGAAGTCACAATGGTGGGTGGTAATGTAGTGCATTGACCGTGGTAGCACGCAGAGATAAGTATGATGAATTTGGTTAGAAGAAAGTGTATGACCTTGTAGTGAGTCAAGTGAGATGCATGGGGGGTTCTAACACACAGAGGGGAAAATAAAGTGTGTCCCTTAGAAGCATGTACTAGTATGCATCTTGAAATAAACACACGAGCATAACGACATCACAAGCTAGAAAGCAGAATAGTCCACAAAGAAAAGTGACAAGATAATCCAACAACACATCTTCAACAATATTCATACAATTTCCTACAAAATAGTTCATAAGCAAATGTGTAAGTTAAATAACATACATTGCTAAGAAACTAGAATAATCCAACTATAGTAACAACATATACATGAAAAAGTGTTGGCTTAGTTATATTATTAAGTGAAAGTTCCATCCATACATACAGCATTGGCAGCCACTAGCCCTAATACTGGAACATTATAGTGAACACCACCCACTCCTCCAAAGAAGTATACTCGCTCTACATTGTGGAGAAGCCAAGGCTCATCACAAAACTCCCAAGCCTTCTCTAAGCCTAAGCCTAGCCAAAATCTTGGCTCCCAAAAACCTGTTTCATGAGTTATGAGGTTTTATTTATAACAAATGGTGGGGTGACCCTTGACATTCCCCTTTGAATCTCTGACTACCCTCATGACTCTTCAACTTCTTTACAAATAACTCATTACATTACATAGTGACTATTCACATTCCACTGATGACACTTAGAATTTCACTTACATTATATTCACAAATAATATACAATTTCCACATGTACCCATGTGAGACAAAATAAGCTAGAGATAACCAAACAAGACACTACACTATGAGTCAGAAGTCTGGGGGAAGATTACTCAGAAATATCCACCTGATGACTCTCGAGCCTTGGTGCCATACTAGAACCAAGCTTGGTACTATGTTATTGTGTCCCCATACTGCTTGATAGTGTCTTTCTAGAAGCAAACTCTTGCCTCCATAGCTTGAAGGCATATGGTCTAGGAACCTTTTTCCAACTCATCCTGATGAATATGAAACATGGTATTGACTACGGAAGGACCACCAATGTACTTCTGCATGTTTTCTGTGCTCACCTCCAAGTCATCGCTGGTGGCCTCTCACCTGAGTTTCTACATGTACCTGTTGATCTCTAGTTGGACTTGGTTCTTCTTTCTAGTTAAGACGAGGGAATCTATTGACAGGATCTTGTACATCCTCACCATCACATCCAGACTCTTGAACAACTGTGCATATGAAGCCTGTATGTTTCTGACGAATGGGGGGAGCTGCTTATAGTTCTGAATCTTCATCCGGATCATTGATTTGTCTAGATCTTCTTGCATCTTCATCATCGTGGGCAAGAGAAGTGAGGATTCTTTGTATCTCATTGTCCATTCCCACACATGGGCGATAACAGTGTGTATGTCTCTGAGAGTTTGGATAATATTTCTACTCTGATGCTAAAAACCAAATAGATAGAAAACCCCCTTAAGCACGGTTACAAATCCATCATAAAATTTCTGCATGGTGATCTCAAGGGCTAATACTTCAACAAGTATCACCTTCCTCATTTATACTATTGTGGATCTTGCAGACTATTCTATTTTCTTCCTGGCTTCTTGCAAGTTCTTAGCCATCTATTCTGTTGGCTTATATGGGCTTGCCCCAGGTTTGAAAGAATTATTTAGCCAAACAAGTCCCGCATCTACCAGCCCTTTCGGCAATAGCCCGCGAAGCGCGGACTGAGGTCTCACCCGAGGTAGCAGGGGATGGTGCTGGAACCAGGTTTCCACACCCTAGGGATGTCTTGGATGTGGTTTGGGGCTTGTACGCTATTCTGCAGCCTCACACTATGCCAGATCTGTGCAAATCGAAATCCCCTTATTGCGCTTCTTATAGATGGAAACACTTATTATCGGTTTGATCTAGTTAAAATAGTCTTTAAGCAAACATTTATTACTTTTGGCTATTTCACGCATCAAGATTAACCTAGTTCACATGTATTCAACTATAGCAATTGCAGAAATCATAATAGTTCATTTATCATAAAAGAGTAAAGTCGCAATCAACACAGAATTCAGAATAAACTTATCTTTGTTATCAATCTTCAACAATACATCCAGATCCACCATGCACACTCAGCTGCAGGGGTCCGTGCACATAGCTACGGACTTTCCAGGCCTTTGTGCACACGACTGCAGAGCCTCTACATTCTACCCTACTCCCTCGACTCAGACTTACAAATGCTTTCAAGCCATTTTCTTTCAAAACCCATTACATTCCATCTTCCAGAAGAACTACTTTCCCTCATAGATCCCTACTCCATTTATACTTTCCCTTGGCCTACGATCCCTCTGCGGGCCGACTGTATTACTATTTCTTTATATTATTTTTGGGAAGAGTACCCTTTCACTCAACCTACTATAGCTCACTCTCTGCGCTTTCTGCGGAGTCTTTTAGCCTAATATTACCCAAAATTCCAGGCTTCGCGCCCCATACTCATTCTGCGAGGCTTGTGCTACCCAACAGTCCCCCAAAAAAATCATCGTGACTCGTCCTGAGTCACTTACTGGCGTGGCTAGATGCTTAGTCTTGGCTTTGCGGTTCACCTTTTGTTGAGTGGTGCTTGTCATCTGGCTGCTCCTGCTTTATCTCTTGCAACGCTTTCCTACCTTCAGTGTTTCTACCATATCTCACAACAAATGATGCTCATTCTGCTCTGCTAGGTTAACACAGAACACCCCCTTATAGGATTTTAGCGTTAGCGGGGGAGCCGCATACATGACCTCCTGGTACCATCGTAGCCCTTTCCGACCGATGTATCTTCTCTTCGCACCATTCGCTGCAACCTATGTTGCAATTTTGCAAGACCCTGGCTATTGTCTGCTAGATCCATTTCATCGAGAACCATCAGAGGTAACTTATTGACTTCATATCCACATGTTCACCATCTATCCATCCTTCTATAGTTCTGTTGTAATGCACCATCCTGCCCCTAGGCGGGGCGACGACATCTGGACCAACTCTACTTCGCACTCCCTTTTTCTGGTACATCCCCTACTAGCGATGGTGCAGCTTGCAGGATACCCACAACTGTCAATACCGGACTCCTTAGAGAGTCCTGCGCCTGCTTCAGCCAAATTACTATCTTCGAGTGCATGCTAGGTGTAGAGATGATGAATAGCTCCACCTATATTTTCAAAGTGTAGGTTTTTCAGTGGATTCCCCATGGTGATTTATAAGCCATGCGAACTTCAAATGCCTAGATTGCCACTCGTTCCAGCTCGTGTAACCTTTTTAGTGTGAAATCTGTGGTCGATCATTTCATATCTGGCTCATACTATGGCTCTTAATTGCTCGTCGTCTGCTCCCTTTTGCCATAATGCAGCCATCTTGTCATGAACAGTGGTATTAACGGTCATCATTCCTTGGAGCAACACACCTGCATGACTCTGTCCGTGGAACAATGCTCCTGATTGTTGGCCAATTGTAAACGTACCTTGATACCGATGCATCTTTTCCCTAGACTTCTTTATCATCCCTCGCTCTCTTTCAACTAGTTGGAGCGGTGAGACTCTCCATGGAATGGTTAGTTAAGCGGTTAGCCTACTTGTATAGAGCTTCAAGTGATTTCCATTCACTCTTCCTAAGAAGGGGTCTTCGTTGAGCTTAGCCAGTTGAACTGTGCCCCCATCAGTTACTTCTTTAACAACATAAGGCCCCAACCAATGCATATAGAGTTTACCTGGGAATTTTTCAAACTTACTGTCACACAATAATATGAGGTCATACTTCTTGAATGTGCACACCTTGATATGGCGATCATGCCATGCTTTCTTGCGTTGTTTTTGTACCTGTTGATGAAATCCCACCAGAAATTGTTCTTCATCCAGTTTGTCGAGTTGTGTGAGCCTTTCCTCCAATACCCCACGATCTTCCATTCCTGTAGCTGCTGCAATCCGTAGGCTGGGCATGATATATTCCATAGGCATCATAACCTCCTTACAATAGACTAATCAAAACAATGTTTGGCCTCTCAAATTTTTTCACGTGGTTCAATATGCCCATAGCACAGCAGGGATGTGCAAGTCTCAATCATTCTGTCGCACATTGCAAATCTTAGTCAGCACGGTTTCCAAAAAAAAATTGAATTCCTTAATGGTCCCATTTTCTTGCGGATGGTATGGCGTGCTCTGTTGGTGATATATTTGGAATTCCTCAGTGAGCGTGCTGATGGTCTCATTCAAAAAATGCATTCCTTGATCACTCATGAAAATCTTAGGACACCCAAACCTAGTCAACACATTCTCGAATAAGAACTTTTCCACTGTCGCGTTTGTGCAATCTTTATCTAGCTGTGATTTTGCCCATCGGGTCAAGTATTCAGTCGCAGTGATAATATAGCACACACCCGTCTTCCCTCGTAGTTCAATAGGCCCAACGAAGTTGATTGCCCATTTCTCAAATGGCTATAGTGTTACCTATGGGTGAAGTGGCATTTCATCCCTTCGTGACGGCTTTCCTATTCATTGGCATACATCGCAGGCCCAACAATATGCTTTTGAATCTTGATGTAGGGTGGGCCACCATAATTGGCATGAAGAACCTTCTGGGCTGTGGCGCAGCCCACATAATGTCCACCAACAACCCCTCCATGTCCTTTGGCAAGGATTTGTTCTCACTCAAACTCTGGTACGTATCAACGTAATATCTCATCATGCCCCATCTTGTAGAGATGGCCAACAATCACAGTGAAATCTACTACTCATGTCACCAATTCCTTCTTTTGTTGCACAGAATACCCCTGCGGCGTAGTGCCGGTGGTCAAAAAATAGATTATATCTTCAAAGTGGCCATCAACAATGTGCACTACATACGACTGGGCGTCCGGGAGTCCTTCTTCTAGATTCGTGGGTTCCTCGCCCATCTCAATCCAGGATAAGTGGTTTGGACCTGCATTCAGACGTCTTGGCTTTACAACAACCTCAAAATCATATTCCTAAAACAACAAAAACCATTGATAGATGCGCCCCCCAACATAGACTTATTCTCTAGGTATTTTACCGTAGAGTGATCAGCATACATCTTAAAATGTCCTCCAAGCAAATAGTGACGATACTTCTGGAGTGCATACACCATCGCCAATCCCTCTTGCTCAGTAGTAGAGTAATTTTTCTCGGCTTTTGACAACCTTTGACTTGCAAATGCAATCGGGTGGTCAACTCCCTCCGCACCTTCCTAAGTAAGTACTGCTCCTAATGCGATACACGATGCCTCAACATGCACGTGGAACTCCATGTCCCATTTTGGAATGATCAAGATAGGGGCAGAAGCCATTTTTTCCTTTAGCAATTCCAGGCTTTTGTTACATTCCTTATTCCAACAATACATGCAATCCTTTTTTAACAATTGTTCCATTGGAGCCGTGATCTAGGCATAACCTTTTATGCACTTCTGATAGTACCCTGTGTGTCCCAGCGTAGCACAGAGCTATTTGACACTGCGTGGTCCTTGCAGACCTAATATGACAGCGATCTTTACCAGATCCACCATCAGGCCTTTCCTATAAACTCTATGACGCAACAAGTTCCCGAAAGGAACAAGGAATATACACTTCATTAGATTGAGTGCAATTTGGTGTCGATGGTAGGTTTCCAGCATTAATCATAAACTCTCAGTATGTTTCTTAACTAGGCCAAAGACAATCTAATCGTCAAGATAGAATTCCAAGAATTTATGTATTAATTCCTTGAATGTAGCTACCATAATGTGGGAAACTATTGCTGGCATGTTCTTCAACCCAAATGGCATCACTGTATACTAAAAGCAACCCCATTCCATAGCAAACATTGTCTTGCTTCAATCTTCCAGCACAATCTTGATATGATGGTATCCAAAGAACCCATCCGTAAAGAAATACGCTTCCTGCCCACCCACATTTTCTAAGACTTCATCGGTAAAAGGTGTGGGAAATGGATATTTAATGCAAGCATCATTGAGTTTCCATAGATCCATGCAGATGCAGATCTCACCCTTCTATTTCTTCTCTTATACCACCATCAGACTTACCCAGTCGGACTCCTCGATTGATTCAATGATCCCAACTGCCAGCATCTTGTCCAGCTCTTCTCGTACATTTGCTTTGTATTTTGGATTCAATCGGTAAGGTTGTTGCTTTACTAGCTTCGCGTTAGGCTTCACGGTTATCTTCATCATTCCTAGTTTGCCCTGAATCCCTTTCAGCTCCGTAATATTAGTAGGGAAGAGGTCTCGATACTCCCTCAGTAGCTCCACGACCTTTTCCACGGTAGCATCGTCCCAGTAATCCCCAAGCGTAGCATACTTTGGTTCTTCCTCTATTCCGATATTCACTTGCTTCGGCTTTAATGGCGCTCCAACGTCTGGATCTTCTATTTTGGGGCCACACACTTCTCAATTTCCTTTGTATTTTGGTATATTGATGTCACACGTATCACCCTCGTCCCCTTCTACTTTTACATTGTAACATTCCATGACCCGGCTCAGCTATCGCAACCAATCTGGTTACACAACTTCTTTCGGTTCAAGCAAAAATGTGAAAATTGTGGTCTTTACTAGCTTTAACACGTTGTCCACTATATCCATCCATTGATCCTCAAAAATAAATGTTGACAAAAACCTTTCACACAAGATATCCCACTCACTGTGCCACGTTAGAGCTTTATTTTAGTATACCAATTCCTTGGGATGACATCTAAGGTATGATAAAATAGGTACACCCATTCTAATTGCAGCTCTTTGCCATAGGCTTTGGTCCATTTGCTCAGATGTATGTGTGGATTTTCTCATCCACCATATTTCTCCTTTAGTTGGAGTGCTGGCTTTCTAAATCGTATCTGCATCATGCACTTACAGCTTCGCCAATTTGTGAAAGTGTCTTCATGGGTACCCCACCATCGTGTCGATGTTGCGGGCAAGGCCCATTTGAGCACATCAAATCACTGGTATTCTAGAACTGTGCTCTCAAACTTCTCCAGGAATTCATTTACTACTATGAGCCCATCATACATCGGCAACTCGCGGTCTTGAGCTTTAACATAGTACACGGATTTTGTCAGCATATTGCAGCTTAAAGTAGTTGCCCCATTGATTCTGTTTCGCCATTACTCGTCTTCTTCCTCCGAACCATTGGTGTATGGTTCTGCATAACCCTATGAATTTCTCTGTTCTTCCATTACCTGACCCTTTATTTTCCTTTGTGTAGCAATTTGGTAGATGCAATCCAAGGTTTCGTCCCGCTTGTCGTCGCACACAAGTTCCGTGTAGTAGGGTCCCTTAGTTGGATCTAGCGGAACAACTACGCGGCATGAATTTTTCTCAAATATCATCTTCCTGTGCTTGAAATTAATAATCCCATTCATATCAATGGCCTAGCCTATTCCCAACAATGCGGGGTACGGGCTTTTCTTGTCCAGTATCTCAATAACTTCAAAATCTGTTCTAGTGCTTGCACCATCTAGGTCTACGGTGATTCCTTGCAGCCTACCCAGGGGCAAGATCTTCTACTAATTTTCCATCCGTAATTGGATCGGAGACCATTGGAGTGGGGGCTTGCTGATACAATCCCGCGTCTGCTTGGGCAAGATATTTGCTTTTGAACCAAGGTCTAGAATGACATGATCCATCTCATAGAAAGCAATATGCATTATTAACCGCATTTCTTGTCTGGTCCGCAACATATGGCTCCCCATTCGTCGGACTATGCGAGGTTCTCCCCATCCTGCATATTTGTTAATTACCTCCTGCAATCCTTTCACTGCCCTATTATCGCAAAGTAACTTCATGCAAGTTTCTATGAAAGTTGTTAAAATCGAGGGACCTTTATATGGCTCAGCCTAATCTCCTTCTAAGATTGCACCACTCCTTAGTACCATATTTACCTTAGGTTCTTCATCGCGTGGTTTAGCCCTTATCATCTGGACATTTTGTGTCATAGGAGGCACTGTCATTTTTTCGTGAATCTATGCTAGTAGCATAGGGAAATCTAATAGTTCATGATCAAATTGTTCGCAATAGGGACATGATACTCAAGTCGGATTTGTGCAATCCCACGTGTAGTGTCCTTGTCCTCCACAATTGTAACAAATTAGCTGTCCTCGACCCCTTCTTTTTCCCATTTTGCCCCATCCTTGGAGTCCACCGCCCACAAACGTTGCAAGTAGATTTTGACCTCGTCCCGTAGTCTATATTCGGTAGGCAGCTGCCTGATCCACAAACATTCGGTAATCTCTGTCCTCGTGACCCACCGATCTACAAAAGTTTGCAAAAAAGATGTTGGGGGGTCTGATTGTATTTCGACAATAGATGGTAATTATCTGTGTTGTGTTTTCCTCCTACTTGATAGATTGTGCACCAGGGCAGGGCGATCACGCTTGGCCCTACTTGTGCCTCTGGTCACAATGGTGCTGGTCCCCCCGTGACCACAAGGTTTACCGTGACTGGACAATGGTCTTTGTCATGTCCCTAGCTCCTACACTTGATGCACCAAACTTGTTCCTGAACTTCTGGCGCCTGGTCTTGTTTTAACTTTTGTATTTACAAACACAAATTTTGGACCTGTACTTGGATTTGTTGAACTCCCAACCCTGGGTCTTGTACTGGGGTTTCGTGCAGCCGCATTGCTGCCTCCAACACTTCTGCTTGGGTTGAGATCTTTTGTTGTGACAAAGCTGATTTCAGATATGGTGTTAATGATGCGATAAACCAAGTGCAGTGCTGTGCATCCGTCAGGGTCATGTTGGCTTCGCGAATAGTGATTTTTAACCTCTAATCCAGATCCCACAGGGTCTCACCAGGAATCATCATGATTTCTTTGAATCCTATGACCGACTACGACTCTGATATTAGCTGGGTGAACTCCTTCTTTAACTCCATGTAGATATCTGTTATCCCCACCGTTGGGTTGATGCCTGAATACTTCATATACCAACTTAGCGCTCGATCGTGCAGTGTGCTGACTAAGACAACTTTCTTGATATCATCATTTGTGATCTGCTGTGTGTTCCATACTGAATTTAATACAAACCAAAACTTTTATGGATCTTCACTCCCTGCTCCCTTGAATACTGGTAATTGGATGGCGCTCGCTATTACTACCGTCTTGATCCTTCGTCGCTCTTTCCTCTAGTGTCCCCGCCTTTCACACCAGACATCCCTTAGGCAGATCCTGGTCCTAGAAATGGAACCATTTGTTGGCTTACATGGTCTTGACCCAGGTTTGGAAGAATTATTTAGCCAAACAAATCTCGCAACTACCGACCCTTTCGGCAATAGCCTGCGAAGTATGGATTGAGGTCTCACCTGAGGTAGCAAGGGAGGGTGTTGGAACCAAGTTTCCACACCCTGGGGATGTCTTGGATGTGGTTTGGGGCTCGTGCACTGTTTTGCAACCTCACGCTATGCCAGATCCACACAGATCGGAATCCCCTTATCGCGCTTCTTACAAATGTAATCACTTATTACCTATTTGATCTAGTTAAAATGGTCTTTAGGGAAACATTTATTACTTATGGTTACTTCACACATCAAGATTAACCCGGTTCACATGTATTCAACCTTAGCAATTGCAGAAATCATAATAGTTCATTTATCATAAAAGAGTAAAGTCGCAATCAACACAGAATTCAGAAGAAACTTATTTTTATTATCAATCTTCAACAATACATCCAGATCCATCCTACGCACTCAGCTACAGGGGTCCACACACACAACTGCAAACTTTACAAGCCTCTGCGCACACATCTACAAAGCCTCTACCTTCTACCCTACTCCATTGACTCAGACTTACAGATGCTTTCAAGCTATTTTCTTGTAGAACACATTACATTCTATCTTCCAAAAGAACTACATTCCCTCATAGAGCCCCACTCTATTTATACTTTCCCTTGGCCCATGATCCCTTTGCGGGCCGACTCTATTACTATTTCTTTATATTATTTTTGGGTGGACTACCCTTTGACTCAACCTACTATAGCTTGCGCTCTATGCTTTCTGTGGAGTCTTTTACCCTAATATTACCCAAAATTCCAAGCTTCACACCCCATACTCGTTCTACGGGGCTTGTGCTACCCAACATGTTCATTCTCTACTTTGAAGAAATTGAAATTTGAGCTTGTGGCTCCCGCATAAGACATAGTGGCATCGACCATGGCAACAAGATGCTTCCTGACATTTGGCACTATCACCCTTTGCTTCATAAATGTAGGCAATGTGTGATCATCTGCGAAATGATTTCTCTGTGCCTATACAATCCTCTGCTACAACTCATCAGATGAAGTATTTTACACATCCATTACTAGATCATCATCAAGGAGAAATACCTCTCCTTGCTCACTCTGGACTGGTTCTGATAATGGAGGTGGTGGATACTGGGGGGAAACTCAAAAGCTCTCTGCATGAGGTCAGTATCTTGGTCCTATCAATCCTGTCCCAATTCCATGTCTGTTGCTTCACCCATTTGGTCAATATCTTGAGCAATCTCTCGATCCTACATCTACTCACCCTCTTCTTCATCTGTTGGATGTTCTGACTCCTCAACCTATATAGGAATAGTTTTCTCTATGATAACACCTTACCCTTCCTCATGTTCCTATTTCTTCTTCTCTTCCCTCTCTCTCCTTCTTAGCTCCTATTCCTCTTTCAAATTCTTCTTTGTTTCCTACAATTTCATTTCTACTTCTTCCAACCTTTACTTCTCTCTCTTCCTCCATTCTGCTCTCTTTATACATTGTTGCCTCTTTTCCTCCACTACCAAAGTTGCTTTCTTAATGAGAGGATCTTCTTTGACCTTGTAGCTTTTCTCAACATCTGGGTTCTCAACAATCTTCCTCTTACCCTTATCCCGTGTCGATTTTTTCATTATTGTTGTTGTTTTTGTTGCTTCCTATGTTGCTACTGCCTGTAGAGAAACTTTCCATTTTGTGGCTATGCTGACTGTTTTATTGAGCTTGAAGTGGTTGTAACAATACCTCTAAGGTTCCTCCTCTGCCCAATGGCATACCCCATGGATCCATGGATAATAAAATCTTGCATAATGGTTCTTGAAAATATCATGGGGATCATATAGATTGTAATCTTCGGTGTTGAACTCATACTTCACTATCTACTTGGCTTTGACATCCGCATATTTCAAGCTCTTAATCTTGTGTAATCCAATCTGCAAAGGAAGAATAGGCCATGTTGAATTCTTCCTCCTATGCAGCCCTACTAATAAACTTGTAGAGATGTGATATGCGACCTCTTGCAAGACCAACCTATCTGTGACAAACCTTACTAGAACATGCAAAGACTTCTCTGTGCCAAACATCCTGATGTAGGTGCCATAGGGTGAGGCATACCAATCTGCAATGTTAAGTAATGCCTCCATCACTTCTTGGGACATCCAAGGTGAAACCTCCTCAAATATCAACTTGTACACCGGGGTGATGAAATGGTCAACTAGCCTCACCATAACTCCTTGGTAGCTACACTTGGAAAGAAACTTGCAATAAATATTTGATGACATGCTCATGTTGTTTCCACATCCAACCCATGCTAGGAAAATGATGCTGGGCTTAGATTACATCAAGTAAATACACAGACATGTAGAATCTCGCTTGCTCATCCTTGGGCAGATTTTGAGCATTAGTCACATGAAATTTCAACTGATGAGCCAACAGATACCACCAGTCAAATGGTTTTCCATCATTCACCGACTGGTCCAACAGAACCACCAAATTCTGCGTAAAGGTCTTTGTGCTCTCTTAATCGTACAATCTAAATGCAAAGATGATTAAGAACTGGTAGGCCTTTCTGAGTGACTTTGTCTTGTAAACAAGATTGGGTGTGGATATGAAGTTTGACAGCTCCTTTATCTAGTGTTTTATAATATCTCTGGTGTATACATAGGTATGGGTGGCATAGAAAAGTTCATCCATGCGGTTCACTCGTTGAGGTAAGTGATACATCTAATGATAATTATCTGTCTTGAAGGTAGCAACCTATGTTCCACTAGCATTGCTCAATTTCATAGTCTCAGGATCTATGTGTGAGACAATCTAGTGGATGATGTCTGCACATGGGAATGCAGGGTATCTGCTTGAAAACTTATGTAAGCCCGACTGGTGGATATTTACATACACCTACCGATCTTCTAGATCTTCCTTGAGGTCTCCTACAAATGTATCCTTGATTTCCTGCCATCTTAAGTTCATTCCCTTCTCAATGAACAACTGAGTGTCTGCATAAACTGGTAAACTCACTAACACTAGTTCAACTACATCCCTAGTCCTACTTTCAAAAATATCCTTTGATGCATCTCTCTTGGAAGCCATGTTACCTGTAACTATGGAGAGTTTCTCAACAACTGTTACAACTGGAGACAGAGAGGATACTCATGGCATGCAAATACTAGCGTGAAACCAAAATCACTTCACGAACAGACCAACCAGAAAATGGGCAACTCCTGGGAAGAATTGTGCAATAATGGCTCTCATAGGTGACAAAGTGCTAGCTGGTTCTGTGCATTGCGCATTCCCAACTGCCAATGGGGAGGTACTACTGAGTGTAACTGTGCAATGCATAATTCAGTCAATCTTAGGCCAACTGGGACTACACATTGCACAATCCTAGTGATCAAGGCTTAGGATTGGATCCTGGAACTGCACAATGCACAGTTGGAGTCAGGCCTTGGCAACCTCTGCATAATTCCTGGAGGCAAGGTAGAGCCTTGATGATGCAGGAGCATTCAGGCCAAGAAAAATCATTGTATTTTAGTAGACATAGGGGTATTGTGTTTTCAAGGAAGTTGGTTTCCTAAGAGTGAATTAAATGTAATTATTAATGTTTTGAGTGATTTTAATGAGAGAAGCTAGAATAGGGAATTAATTGAATATTGTGAGACATATTTGTAAATGTTCTCAAATATATGAGAACATGAGAGATTTAGGATAGTTGAGAGATTAAGGGATTTGAGAATTGATTGTAAATCTTAGATTAGGAGTCAGTTCAAGAATTTAGGGATTGGAGAGGAGTTTTAGGAACAAGGAAGAGATTTAGGAATTTTGTTAAGGGATTTATGGATCTAAACCAGAAATTGGTTTTAGAATCCTTTGTATAAATGTAAACCTAAAAGGCAAAGATAGGGGTTAGAAAGTTAGATGTTTTAGAGAGGCTAGATAGATAGCTAGAATGTGGTTTTGAGCCTACTGGCAGAATGTAAATAGAGGCCATTGATATCAGAACATTAGGCCTGAGAGACAGAATCTCAATTTGTAATTATCTATTTGTATTTATATATACAGAGAGTGATTAGAATTTGTATAAATGTGTGTTTGAGTGATTGAATGATAAATTCAATATGAACAAAGTTCTATGTAATAATTATATGCAAGCAAAATTGGGGCAAAACACAGAGAGAAGAGGAGAGCATGACAAAGGATCGTATGGATCTTTGAACCATTCGAAGGACCAATTAGAGGCAAAAAAGGATAGTGATAAAAGAAATCGTAGAGCTCAAGTAGAATTTAAGGCTGAAAGGAAAATATTTAGAAAACCCGGAAAACCATAGAAACCTTGAAGAAATGGCGAAAAACCAAGTAAATAGAAGGGTGGAAGAAATGGAGTATCTGCAGTCCATAACCATTGGATCTTGGTGATCAACGGCTAGGATTAAATCACGCAGTGTAGCATCGCAGTTGCCAATGATATAACATCTATAATCATCAGGTAGAAGTTGACGAAACGATAACCAAGATGCGCGGACCCAAACTTTATTAAGTTGGGAGTTGATAAATCTCATCAAGACCAAAACAATGTTAATTATCGAGCTTGTTGTCGTTCCGAAATAATTGTGGACTGTTGGATTTTCTAAGCACAAATCAATGGCAGAGGAACACAAGGTGACTATGCATCAGGAAGGGATATCGACTGTTTGATCGAGAACCTGATCAATGGTTGTGATCTAATCGTAATTGCATTAGGTAGAGGTCAAAGGCTAGTGACTATGAAACACTGATGCGCCAATAGCGATAAAGGTTTGATTGGCGATCGGAGGTGGATGGAGATAGGCGGGGCACTGAAAGAAAGGTCTAGAGGAGTGGACCCAATGGAGTTATAGTGGTGGTGTATAATAATTTGAAATTCAGAATATATGATCGCATATCAGGAAAGTGGAAGGTATGTACTAATGTGACTGCGAAGGAGTGATTACCAATTGCAATAAAGGTGTAGCCTCGGGAAATGTGCAGAGGCCATACCAAAGGTAGAAAGGTATGTATTGATTTAAATTCCTTTGTAAACAGTTATTAAAGTATTTGGCACGGATATAAGGGATTTCATATATATGTCCATTATTATCACAAAGTATAAAGGGTTTATGGGTTAATCATATATAGGCAATGTTAAAAAGGGGAAGGCTATACATATGCACATAAAGTTAATGAGGGCTTAAAGGGGTGTATAACTCCTGATAATGAATTATTGAAGGTTTAGAAGGGTTATAATATCCTGATAGGAAGGATTTAAGAAGGGCTTTAATAAAGTCAAAGATGAAGGATAAGGGGTGATTAAAATTTCCATTAAGTGGATATTGCCTAGGAGCTAGGCTATGATGGGTTTTTAATGAATTATTCCACAGAGGGTTGATTATTAGGCCTTAACCATTGATGGGTGAAGATGTTGACTCCTTGGTGAGTTAAATTCCTAGGACAGACAAGATGTATGCATAATCCATGCAAACTTTGTGTAAAGCAGGGGTAACCCTGCATTGCTTGAGATCGATAAATGCATAGTGCATGTGTCGGAAGAGCTAGATCTGGGCTAGGGAAGCCCAGATCTGCCCAATAGAAAGATGAAATTGATCCTATTTGAAAGTAAAAATGAAGGCGAGTGAAGATATAAGTGAATGATGATGCATGCAAACAAAAAAAATTCAAGAATCAATCAAATTGAAGAACAATGAAGTATGCAGAGAGGGTCACCGCAATGATGACCGTTAGTGCAAAAACTAGGTTATGCATGAGACACTTGGGAAAGACAATGAGAAACTTAAAACAACACTTCTACAAGCTAAAAAAAAACCAAAATGGCGACGATTGTTCAATAAAATGGGTAAAACAACACTCTCACAAGGCAAGCAAACAAAAGCAACATAAAAAGCAGCAAAAGACTAGAAAGCAATACTTACCCGGAAAAGTTGCAACGATCATCTCGAAGGTTCCCAGATCTCCTCGGGAATGCCAAAGCTCTAAGATCAAATGTGAAAATGAGAAATGGGGCATACATTAAATATATTTGGTCAATTTAGGGTTTGTGACGTTAAGGCCCAATATGTAGGAAAAAGTGACACATGGCGGTATTTTCAAAAAATAACTCAAGTGTAATTCCGATTGCTAAAAATATATCCCTATTTTTTAGGGATGTTTTTTCATTTTTTTTAATTTTCCGCAAAAAATCTGCCATGCATGCACAAATATATTGGGAATTTCCTGAGGGAACTGGACAAATCACTAGCTCATGCATCGGGCATCTGCTAAGGGAAAGCTCCTACGTAATTCCTAGACTAAGTGGCTCAGGCTGCCTCTCATGCTTTACACAGTTTCCTAGCTAAAGGCAAGCTGTCAGTTGGCTCTGTGCAGTTTCAGAGCCAAAGGCTCACTGTAAGCTTGGACTACACAATTCCTAGACTGAAGGCTGGTTTCCCTCAAGGATTGTGCATTTCACTAAGGTAGGTCTGGAATTGGACCAAGTGAATAGATCAGCTTGTGGGTTAGAAAGAAAAGCAAGTTAGAAAACAAAAGCTATAAGTAGAAGATAAAATTCAATTAAAGCACAATTACCTGGGTCAGTGTAAGATCTCTTGCTATTATTTGAGGAGGGGGGTTGCAAAATGAATCATAGGAAAAAATTTAGAGGGTGGTTGTAGCCACTACAACATTGGCAACCCACTATTAGAACTCCACCTCTCTGTATGGACCTTGTATCTTGTAAAGCAAGTCTAACTCTTTTGGAAGTATTGTTCAATTCATCAATCATCATGGATTCTTCACTATATTTAGTTAAATATGTAGTTCCTACCATTCTCTTTATCAACAACACACATACCAAGCCAATTCCACTAGGTTATTTCGATTGGGGATGAGAGGTATATTGATTCCCAAGTAATATAGACTGTCAGAGTTTTAGTTTCATCTTTGGTGTTGCTCTGCTGCTAGTAGGCCTAGACAGTACCATGATAGAGTTACTTCAGTAATACAAGCATTGCTCCACTGCGAGTGAGCCTAGATAGTACCCCAGTGGAGTTACTTGGTTCACCTCTCTACGCAGGAAGCCTTTCTCTTCTTTTGCCTTTATTTTATTTTTTTCATTTTTCAAAGAATTGTGCATAGACACTTATTTATTTCATAAGGCTGAAGAGGGATCCCAACTTCTTGAGAGCAGAAGAGGTTGTCCCTTGAGAGAAGGGTCTTTATAAATACCTTTGACATATTTTTTAAGGTTTCCCCCCTCACCTTACTCAACTTGATAGAGTTGACAAGGGTTAACCGAATATAGAAATCTATTAGAGTAGGCAGTACTAGTTAAAAGTGTAAGTGTTGTGATTTCACCAAGACTCACTCTGAAAGGAACGTATTTTCCATCAGGGTATCATCAAATAGAAGAAACAAAAGAACTTCATAAGGAGAGGGAATATATATATAACCAAATGCTGATAGTTGTATAAGTCCTCTTGTATTTCACCCTGCTTGTCTCCAGAAGCCAAACACAATTTCATGGGAAACTATCCTATGGGTTCATAAAACAAATAAAGCAAGAAAGGAAATAAGTAAGACGGAAACAAAAACAAGTAAGCAAAAGAAAAACAAGAAAGAAAACACTACTCCTACTCCTAAACTAAACAAAGCATGGGAAAACTCATGTGACCTGATATTTCCAATCCAGCCATCAACGCATTGATTGACCCATGTGAGTGATGGCGTGACTCACAAGAAACATATTTAAGCCAACCATTAAAAAATAAATATAAAGCAATGTAAACCAGAACGTTCAAAGTTTGAATGCGTCTACAAAAAAAAAATAATAATAAATAAATAAATAAATAAACATAAAATAAAAAAAAAAAAATAAAAAAATAAAAAAAATATATATATATATAATATATATATATATATATATATATATATTAAACGCACATGAAAGGAACTCTATAGACATATGATGGTGTTGTGTCACATTGCGCATGCATGGCAAGCATGTACACTCTTTCAAACGTGACAAATGAGCAAACATGAAAAAGGAAGAAAATTTTCTTTTTGCAACAGTGCTCGCTACGTAGGACTCCTCCAATGCATGAGCGATAGTATCGTTTGATTCTAGTGGAGGATGCAAAAGATGTAAACTACATAGATTTTTAATGTGAACAAGAGAGTGATGAGGAGCCTAAAGTGATTCAACAAATTTCTTATTGGAAGTGGAACTGACCTCAAGGCTACAAGAACCTAACATAACCATTAGCTCAGGCTAAAGTGCCTTGAAATATTGAGGGGTTTCCACCTCATTAGAAGATGGATCATCAAATATCAATGGATTAGAAAGATCAATAATAGGTGAATCACAATTGTGATTAGATGAGTGAGTGAAAAGATCAATATAGGTACAATAAAAAAAAATTGAGATGGATATTGGGATCCTCATTACCTGAAGAATCATACAGAGGGGTTGATGAGAAATAATTTTTCACCCTTAGAATTTTCAAAAATGAAAGATGAGAGATCAGGTGGATTCACGAAGAAATATTTGTCCTCTTGGCAATCAAATGATAGACTGACATCCTAAGCATTCTGTGAATGATCTGAAGTAGAAACATCTGGGGATAAATTTTCACAAGAAAAACCAGAAATGGTAGAATTGCAAAATATGTGAGGATAAAGCGAACGAGGTCCAAAAAGAAGGAGGTCATCCTTCACCGCAACTTCTTCTTCATATTCCCACACATACTCATAAAAAATGATAGCACAGGTTTGATTCTAAACAACAACTCCATCCATAACATGATCCTCGTGAACGTTGCATGTGAAGTCCAGAATGGATGAACACAACACATCAAAATCTAGAGGATGAAAGGAACCAATGGAAGGATGTCGAGGGGATGAGACCACGTGATAATGATGAGGCTTGCAGTCCAAATTTGCACATAAATCTAGAGCAAGTAGGGTGGGAGGAGGTGATAATTTAACAGGTGGATTCACAATTTCTCCCACCTCATCATGCAGAGCTAGAACTATTTGATGAGAAGAGGATGGAGAGTCACTTGTGACAATGACCTTGTTTATGTTATATTTGGAAGCTCTAACACCGAGGTATGTTGGGAGGGGTTTGAAATATTCTAATTCATGTGGATTGTTAGATATGTGAAGAAGATACTTAAACCTTTCTATGATAAAATCCCAATCAACTTCATCTTCTATAAGTTCAATAGTGAGGTGATGGAAGCATTGATAAAACTGTGCAACAGATTCATCCGGTGCTTTTTGTAATTTCAAAATTTTTCGACTAAGTGCTTTTCGATCCTAAAATAAGAAATCACAACACAAATCTTTAAACATATGATTGAAAGAGTGTATAGAGGCTGGTGGAAATGTGAGACACCATTTCTTAATGCACCTTTCAAATGTGTAAGTGAATAACCCACATGCAATGTCATCTGAGGGGACTTCATTCCTATCACAGAAACCCAAAAAGGAAACTACATGACTTAAAAAGGCTATTCCACCTTCACCATCATATTTGAGTTGTGAAAATTCATCTATGACAACCTCTGACACTTTGAAATCATGAGCATGAGAAAAACATGCCAGAGTTTAGATTGTAATGTAAATCATGAATGATGTGTAGAGATTCAAAAGAGACTTTGAGTGCTCAAGTTGTCATTTGACCCTCCTTCTAGTGCCAGAAATGTTGATGGTGTTGGACTCGCCAACATTCAAGGGGATATCCTTGGTAAGAAGTCCCAACTATACCTCATACTGTTTGGAGTAGGTATCCTAGTAGCGGGTGGTAATGTAGTGCCTTTACCGCGATAGTGCACAAAGATAAGTATGATGAATTTGGTAAGAAGAAAGTGTGTCCTTGCAATGAGTCAAGTGAGATGCACGGGGTTCTAACACACAAAGGGGAAAAGGAAGTGTGTCCCTTAGAATCTTGTAATAGTACACAACCTAAAAGGAACACACGAGTGAAATGACATCACAAGTGGGAAAGCTAAATAGTCCACAAACCAAAGTGACGGGTTAATCCAACAACATGCCTTCAACAAGATTCATATAATTTCATACAAAATAGTTCATAAGAAAATGTGTAAGTTAAAAAAAATACATTGCTAAAGCAACCAGATAGTCCAAGTATAGTAACAACATATGCATGAAAACATGATGGATCAGTTATATTATTAAATGAAAGTTCCATCCATACATACACCATTGGCATCCACTAGATCCAATAGTGGAACATTACAATCAACATTGCCTGATCCTCTAAAGAAGTATAATTGCTCTACGTTGTTGTTACACAGTAATTTGTCATTGTCCTCATTTCAGTCCTTCTACTATGTCGTGTCAAATCAACATGTCCATATCTTCCCATTAATGCAAGAAGATTAAGAAAATTCTCTCTATTGCTGCAAATGACCCTTATTCCTTAAGTTTATGCCTCGTCACTAGTAAACCCTTAATATGCGCAACATTCATGTGTCCATAATGGTTTCATCGCAACTCCGTTGCTAGAATACATCTGTTTCCCACGACGGTCAGATTTCTAGACCTAGCGTGAGGTAATGAGTTGTGTCCTGTGACGATGAGTCTATGTGCATTGCTTCCCTACGATGTAGTCATGAGTAATCAGTTTATGTCCCAAAACGATCCAAATTTGGCGAATTCGTTCCACTAGTCAGCCTTCTGGATGTCTCCAGACCTAGTTGTTGGCATAGTTTGTGTTGCCTCTCCTCCTATGGTATGGAAGTTCCATCATTTGTGTTACCTTCCTTAAGGATGAGCTCTCTCTCCCACATTTCATGGAGACTCCTTCTCCTATTAAAGCACTGACCTTTGATGTGATCAGTTGGTTGGTAATTCCTTTGATGGAACAGTGCTGTTAGTGCTTTTGAGTTTGATAGTTAGCTGGTGTGGGTGTGACAAGTGTGAGAATGTTGATAGCTTGTGGAAGGTTGTGAAGTGCCCTTAACTTTGTGTAAAAGCTTATGAGTGAGAGAGAGTCATTGTATGTTGGGAGATCCATCTTCAAAGAGTGAATGCTTGAGAAACATACTGGCTAGATCCTTTGAGAAGGCTTGTGGTGTTAAGACATTGGTTGTAAGCTTGCTCTTATTTCATTATTAATACAATCAATGATTTTTTCCTATGTCTTGTATGTAATTTACTTGATAGCACATGACTTCTTAACTTTCTGAGTAAATAGATCATTGTTGTTTTCCAGTTACGTGCTTTTTTGTATTTTCTTTGCATTGTTTCAGGTTGATCACTCATTGAAGAGAAGGAAACGGAACCTGGAGCAGCGCAACGGAACTTCATCGACCACCGATTGAGGTAGGCCTCCAACAATGACTGTTTAAGGAAATCTATTGTTGATCTGTCTTTGTTGTGACTAGACCCACTCTAGGGCTAGAGGGGTTGCCTCTATCCATAGAGGGAATACTTTCCTGCATCACAAGTTGGTGACTCCACTGGGGAGTCTATCCTATGTTCTCTTATTTGCTTTTTCTTGATGTTTGAGTCAATGTCTTTTGCATTTTGGGATTGAACCATCAGTCTTTTGGGTTACCTGGGTCAATCTAGGAAGTCCCTTTGTTGCCTGTAATGATAGACTAGTCTTTGTTTGGGAGTTTTTCTTTGCCTTTCATTGTTTTTAAGATCATCGCTAAAAAATTTTAAATAGTCGCGCCGACGTCGCGCTGCCTCTATTTTGTAAGTCTGTGTGTCGCTAAATCCTGTCACATAGTCATGACAATTTCCCGTCTCATTGAAGACGTGTACTTCCACAACAACGTCACTCTATTGCTACGACTAGTGACTAATCGGCTCTAGTTGCTTGTGTTATACCCGCGACGATTCCTGTAGAATTGTTTTTGTCAATTCTGCCTCCTGAATTCATCAGTATGATTCATCTCTTGTCATCCTTCTCTTATCTATTCACTTGTTTTAATTTCTCTTAGTTAAGGTGCTCACTTTTTGGTCTCATTAAAGTGAATCTTGTATTTTGGCTCTGTAACCTAGTTTTTCAGGTTTTGAATTATTTGGCTTGGTTACTCATCTTTTTTAGATTCATCCTCAACCCTCCTATTGGTTTGCTTGAATTTTTTCATCGCTTGTTTATTTCTAATTGATGTTTAGTGTTTGTTGAACCAATTACCATGTTGATTTGATTATTTCACTACCAGACATAGATTACAATTGTTTGGGTCAATCAATTTCATGCTTGCTCATTTGTTTCTTTAGAATTTGAAGCTATCAAAGTCAAAGATTGCATTCATTAGTGTATGAAAGTGAAAGCAAATTTTGCACTCCATGTTTTTCATGTTTAAAAAATCAGAAAGAAAATTTTAAATCTCTCATTAGTAGTACTAATGCACTGTAGGGATTGTTGTGTTTATGCATTGTGTTGCTTGAGTGACTACATTTACTGATCTTGGTTTTGCCTTGGTTTGGGAATGATCTCTCTACCCTTCTGTAAGTACGACTTCATCAAAATGAAATATGTTTTATTCATTCTAGTTGCATCCTAGGTTTTGATATACATACAGTAAGGCATGGGAATTGAAACATGATTCAAGATCAACTCTAAAATGAACTAAATAAACCTAACAATGAATTGGAACATAACACACATTATTTAGAGGTCTAGGCTAGAGACGTGCTCTGGCGTCATTAAACCTAGTCTCTATTGTTTTCACTTGAGGTTGGGTGATTCCTCCTTCTGTGATCCAATAGCTGCTAGCACAGACTTGCGCTCCCAGTACCGTCAAGTATATGTTGGGAGACCCCACTAGGTTATCATCCTTTATCCTTAGGAAGCTGTGTCTGCCGCCTTGCAAACTGTAACACACTGAACACAGCATTTGAGAAGATTGACTGTTGTATGGAAAGTCCTTGGTTTTCATATGATCGCCAAGTTGTATATGCAGTTTTACGGGTTGTTTGGTAAACCTTTTTCCTAGTTCCCCAGAGTAGTCACTTTCATTCCTTTTCGGACTCCTTAAAAGAAAAGGTCCATCTGAGCACTTGTCCTTTCAGGCTCGTTAAACCTCGAAAGAGATAGAGTCACCTTTTCGTCCTTTTCTGGACTCTTGAAACATGAAAAGGTCAAGTTTTGTTCCCGCGTCATAAAATTTATTGCCCAAGAAATATTCATGGTAACAGTTCAAGTTCTTGGTTGTCATAAGAGTGTTTTTCAGGCTCGTTCTCGATGGCCACATTCCCTGAGTCTAACGGCCAAGGTCTTCCCCTAGATGGAAATCCTGGTCCATTTCCACCTTTTGGAAATGCTGGTGCTCCGTATATGGCAACATTGTCTTCGCCTGGTTTAACCATCAGTCTGCCCGTTTGGTTGTTTTCAACCTCAGTGGTCCCGAGCGTCATGACTCCTGTTCCACCATCTCCTTCGTCTGAACCATGACATGTTGATTCCAAGGCTAAGCCTGCACCTTCTTCCCTTGTTTCCTCACCTTCATCTCCTCCTTCGCCTGGTGAAAGTTTCAAATCTAGTAACTAGGAGACTAAGAAGAAGAAGAAGAAGACGAACAAGAAGGAGAAGTCCGATAAGCACGAGGCCACCTATGCAACTATTGCTTCGAGTAAATCTCAGGTCGTGACACCTTCTGCTCCTTTGCGGAAGGTTAAGTTTCCTTGTAAATTGTGCAAGGGTACTGAGCAATGTGTAGTTCAGTCTGGGTACATGTCAGGACAGAGTGTGCATTGCACAGTCTCAGTGTCCAAGACTAGGAGGCTCGCTCTTGGAACTGCATTGTGTGCAATTGGAGCTAGGCTAGGTCAGTGTTTGCACAGTTCTAGAAGCCAAGGCAAAGACCTTGAGCTCCCAGAATGCACAATGTATGCAAGGGAAAGTGAGATACAGGCAAGGGAAGCCCATATCTACCAAGGGGAGAGTGAAATCGAGCAGATATGAAGGATGGTATGATGTTGAGTACATATATGAGTGAGTGATGATTCATGCAAGTTAAACAAGTGCATAAATCAATCAAACTGAAGGAAAATGAAGCATCTGGAGAGAGCCACCACAATGGCAACCGTTAGTGCAAAAATGAGGTAATGCATGCGAAACTTGGGAAAGGAAATGAAAAACTTGAAACAACACTTCTACAAGATAAAACAAGTTAAAATGCCAACATTCATTCAACAAAACAAGTGAAACAACACTCTCACAAGCTAAACAAGAAAAAGAGAAAAAAAGCAACAAAAGACTAGAGAAGCAAAACTTACCAGGAAAACTGACGACAATCGCACTGAAGGTTCCTTTATCTCCTTGGAAATGAAATAGATCCAAATGTGAAAATTAGATCTAGCAAATTCGATTGAATATATTTGGTCAATTTAAGGTTTATGACCTAAAGGCCAAAATTCAAGGAGAAAGAAACACTTGGCAGTAGTTTCCAATATAACTCAAGTGCCTCCTTTAGACTGCTAAAAATAGATCCCTATTTTCTAGAGAGGCTTTTTCTCTATTTTCTTTTTTCTTTTTCGGGAAAATTTTCCATGCATTTCCCAGAGAGATTGTGTAGTTATGGTAAGGACTAGGCAACTCTCTGGGTCATGCACTGAGCAACTTCTGAGCAAGAGGCTTCTGCACAATTTCTGGGCTAAGTGGCTCTGGGCTTCCTCTCATGATGTGCATAGTTTCCCAAATGAAGCCTAGTTGTCAACTAAAATTGTACAATTTTGGAGTTGAAGGCTCACTATCAGCTTGGACTGTGCAATTCCCGAGAGAAAGTCTAGTTGCCCTCAAGGATTGCATAGTTCTCTAAGGAAAGCCTGGAACTAGATGGAAACCAAGTCAAGAGATCGGCTTGTGGGTTACACAATAAATCAAGTAAGAAAACAAAATCCATGATGCAAAGGATGAGGCTCAATTAAAGCACAAGTACCTAGATTAGTGTGACATGAGCTACTATGATTTATAAGAGAGGCTCTAAAATGAAGCATAGGAAAAAATTTGGAGGGTGGTCATAGTTGCTACAACATTGGTGACAAACTGGTAGAACTCCAACTCTCTTTGTGGACCTTGTATCATGTAAATCAAATCTAACTCTTCCAGAAGTATTGTTTGATTATTCGGTTGTCATAGCTTCTTCACTAGCTTGGTTAAATATGTAGTCCCTACCATTCTCTTTATCGGCAACACACATACCAATCCAAGTCCAACTAAGTTGTTTCGATTATGGATGAGGGGTATATAGATGCATAGGTAATGTATATTATCAAAGTTTTAGTTTCATCTTTGGTGTTTCTCTTCTCCCAACAAGCCTAGACAGTACCTCGGGGGAGTCACTTCAAGAACACAAGCACTCCTCTACTTGCCAGCGAGCCTAGACATTTCCACGGTGGAGTTACTTGCTTCACCGTAGGAAGCCCTTCTCTTCTTTTTCCTTTATTTTAGTTTTTAGTTTTTTCACTTTTTAAAGAACTATGCATAGGCACTTATCTATTTCATGAGGTGGAAGAGGGGTCCCGACTTATTGAGAGAAAAAGAGGTTGTCCCTTCAAAGAAGTATGTTTATATATACATTTGACATACTTGTTAAGGTTTTCCCCCTATCCTTACTCTACTTGCTTGAGCTAACAAGGGTTAAACGAATATAGAAAACCAATTAGAGTAGGCGGTACTAGTTAAGAGTGCAAGATCGTGATTTAATCATGATTCTCTTTTAATGGAACATATTGTCCATCAAGGTATCATCGACTAGATTAAATGCATGATTCACATCAAGAGAGGAAATAAAAAGATAACCAAGTGTTGATAGTTGTATGAGTTCCTCTTGGATTTCACCCTGCTTTTCTAAGAGCCAAACATGGTTTCATTTAGAAACTAACCTACGAGTGCACAAGGAAACAAGCAAAGGAAAGAATCAAGACAAAGCAAAACAAAGTAAGAAAATCAAGAAAGAAAACACTACTCCTACTCCTAAGCTAAACAGAACATGGGCCAAATCACTGAAGCGATATTTCTAATGCAACCACCAGCACATTGGTTGGCCCATGTAGGCGACAACATGATTAACAAGAAATATATTAAAGCAAATGAAAAAAGAAGAAAGATAAAATAATCCAAACCAATACGTTCGAAGCTTGAATTCATCCACAGAAAATAAAAAATTGAAAGCACGTGAAAGGCACTCTGCAGATGTATCATGGTGTCCTATCATAGTACACATGGAACACAAGAATTTACACACCTTCGAACTTGACAAACAAGCAATCATAAAGAAAGAAGAAAAAATATGTTTCACAACAATGCTTGCTATGTATGACTCCTCCAAGGCATGAACGACATGATCATGTGATTCTGGTGGAGGATGCAAAAACTATGAAATGGATTGATTTTCAGTGTGAACAAGAGAGTGATGATGAGCCTAGGGGGATTCAATATATTTCTAATCATCAGTGTAACTAACCTCAAGGCTAGGAGAACCTAACATAAGCATCAGCTCAAGCTGAAGTGCCTTGATAGCTTGAGGATTTTCCACTTCATCAAAAGATGGATCATCAAAGACTGGTGGCTTAGAAAGATCAATAGTAGGTGAATCAGATTCATGATCGGATGAGAGAGTGAAATGATCATGATAGCCATGATTAGAAAAATTCAAGATGGATAATGAAATCCTCATGATCTGATGAATCATAAAGAGGGGATAATGAAAAACAAGAATTTTCACCCTCTAAGTTTCCAAAAATGTAAGATGAGATATTGGGTGGATCCAGGGAGAAATATCTGTCCTCTCCACAATCAAATGAAAGGCTAAAATCCTAGGTGTTCTATGAATAATTGGAAGTGGAAACATCCAGAGATGAATTTCCACAAGATGGAATAGAAATGGTAGAATCGTGATAGAGGCTAGAATAAAAAATATGAGGCACGAACAAAAGGGGATCATCCTTCACCATAGATTCTTGTTCATACTCCCACGCATACTCATCAAAAAAGATAGCGCAGGTTGGCTTTTCAACACCAAATCCATCCAAAACTTAATCCTCATGAACATCACATGTGGAATACGGAATGGATAAACACAACATGCCAAAATCTGAAGGATCAAATGAACCAAAGGAAGGAGACTGAGAAGATAATATCACGTGGCAACCATTAGGATTTCAGTCCAAATCTGCATAGAAATCCTGAGTAGGTGGGGTAGGAGGAGATGGTGACAATTCCACATGTGGATTAATAACTTCTCCACCTCATCCTACAAGGCTAGAGATGTCTGATGAGAAGGGGATGGAGGGTCACTTAGGATAACAACCTTGTTTGTCTAAGATTTTAAAGCTCTAACACTGAGGTATGTTGGAGAGAGTCAGAAGACTCTAACTCATGTTAGTTCTCAGATATGTGAACAAGATATTGAAACCTTCCCTCCAAAAGTTTCCAATCAACTTCATTGTCAGGAAATTCATAATAGTAATGAAGAAAATGATCATGAAAATGATCAAGAGAATCATCAAGTTCTTTTCGCAATTTTAAATTTTTTTGATGAAGTGCTTTATGGTCATAAAGAACGAAAGAACAACATAATTATATGAACATGTGATCGAAATAGTGTATATAGGTTGCGGGAAATGTGAGACACCATTGCTTTGTGCACCCTTCGAATGTGAAAGTGAACAACCCATGTGCATTATCATTCGAGGGGACATCATGTCTGTCGCAGAAATCAACAAAGGAAATTTTGTGCCTGAACAAGGGTGTTCCATTATTGCCATTGAATTTATATTTAGACAAGTCATCTACAACATCTGTCATCACATTGAAATCAACATCGTGAAAGAAACATGTCGCGGTTTTGATTAGGACATAAGTAATGAAATATGTGTAGAAATTTAAAACAAACTTCAAGGGCTCAACGTGTCACCTGGCCCTCCTTTTAGCACTAGCAATGTTGATGGTGCTAGACCCACCAACATTCATGGGATCTCCCCGATAAGAAGTCCCAACTACAACTCAAACCATTTGGAGTAGGAGTCCCAGCAGTGGGTGGTAATATAATGCCTTGACCATGGTAGCACGTAGAGATAAGTATTATAACTTTGGGTTGAAGCAAGTGTGTGACCTTGCGGCGAATCAAGTGTGATGCATGGGAGTTCTAACAAATGGAGGGGAAAAGGAAGTGTGTCCCTTAGAATCCTATAATAGTATGCATATTGAAAGGAACATATGAACAGAATGACATCACAAATTAAAATTCAAAATAGTCCACGAGTTAAAGTGACATGTTAATCCAACAACACACATTCAATGAGATTCATACAATTGTGTACAAAATAGTTCATAAGAAAATTCGTAAGTTAAACATCATACATTGCTAAAGAAACCAGAATAGTCCAACTACAATAACAACATATGCATGAAAGTGTGTTGGCTCTGAGACTATTATTATAAGTGAAAGTTACATTCATACATACACCATTGACAACCACTAGCCCCAATAGTGGAAAATTACAGTCAAGAACACATGCTCCTCCAAAGAAGTATACTTGTTCTACATCGTGGAGAAGCCAAGGCTCGTCAAAATACTCCCAAGCCTTTTCTAAGCCTAATCCTAGCCAAAATATTGGCTCCCAAAATCCTTTTCTATGAGTTATGAGGTTCTATTTATAACAAAGGGTGGGGTGACCCCTTGACATTCCCCTTTGTGACTCTTTGACTACCCTTATGACTCTTCAAATTATTTACAAATAATTCATTACATAACATGATGACCTTTCACATTCCACTAATGACACTTGGTATTTCACTTGCAACATATTTACAAATAATATTATATTTTCCACATGTACCCATGTGAGGAAAAATAGGCCAGAGATAGGCTAACAAGACAAAACATTATGACTCTGAAGTTTGGGGAAAGACCAACTCAGTAACATCCAATTGGTTCCTCTCGGTCACGTACTAATGCCAAGATTGGTACTACGTGATGATGTCCCAAAACTTCTTTATGGTGTCTTTCTGATAGCAGACTCTTGCCTCCATAGCTTCCGAGTATATGGTCTTGGAACCTATATCCAACTTGTCCTGAAGCATGTGCAACATGGTGTTGACCATGACGATACCATCAATTTACTTCTACATGTTATGTGCACTCAGCTCCAAGTCATCCCTGGTGGCCTCTTGCCTTAGTTGCTCCATGTACCTGTCGATCTCTAGCCGAACTTGGTTCTTGTGTTTAGCTTCGGTGAGGGAACTAATTGATGGGCTCGTGTGCATTCTCACCATAACATCCAAAATCTTGTACAACCGTGCATATGAGGCCTATATGCTACTGACAAATGGGCAAGCTACTCATAGATCTGGATCAATATCTTGACCTTTTCTATCTCCAACTATGCCTGAGGCTTCATCATCTTTGGAAAGTGAAGCAGGGCCACTTTGTACTGCATTGTCCACTCTTTCACATGGGTGATGGTAGCATGTATTTTCTTGAGAGTTTGAACACACTTTTCTCCGCTGCTATAAGCCATGCACACAAGAAACTAATTTATGCATGATGACAAATTTATCATAGAGTTTCTTCATTGTGGTCTGAAGTGTGGATACTTCATCAAGTATCGCTTTCCTCATCTCTCCCATTGCAGAAAATGCGCTCTGCTCTCTGAGTTGTTCCACCTATTTCCTTGCAGCCTACAAGTTCTTTACCATTTGTTCATTCTCGACCAACAAGAACTTAAGATTTGATATATTTTCTCCTGCATAGGCTAAGGTGGCATTGACAAGGGAAGCTGCATGCTTTCTAACATATGACACTATCGCTCTTTCCTTCCTTAATGCATGTGATTTGTCATCATCCAGAAAGTGATTCCTCCATGTCTGTACAATCTTCTTCTACAACTCATCAAATGATAGATTGTACACATCTGTAACCGGATCATCATCAAGGATAACAACCTCTCCTTGCTCTCTTGGGATTGGTTCTGACACCAGAGGTGGTGGAGACTTATAGTGACCTTGGGTGCTCTTTCCATAAGGTTAGTGTCTTCATGTTGTGGCTCCTTCCCCAAATCCATATCAGTCACTTCCATTAGTTTCTCAATCTGGTGACAAATCTCTTGATCCTGCTTCTGTTCACCCTCTTCTTCAGTTACTAGTTATTCTGACTCCTCAACCTGTATGGGAAATGTTTTCTCTATCATCATACCTTTCATTTATTTTTCCTCCTATTTCTACTTCTCTTCCCTTTCTCTCCTTCTTAGCTCCTTCTCTTCCTTCAACACCTTCTCTATCCTATAACTTTATTTCTGCTACCTGCAGCCTTTTCTTTTATTCATTCCTTCGCTCTGCCCTCTTTATCCACTACTCCCTCTTTGCCTCCACTGCCAAAGCTTCTTCCTCAATAATATTATCTGCTCTCATCTTGTAGATTTTCTTTTCTTCTATGTTCTTGGAAATCTTCCTCTTTCCATTGTCCTACATGGGATTGTTGCTTGTTGTTGTTGTTGTTGTTGTTACTTCCTGTGTTGATGTTGCCTGTAGAGTAGTCTTCCAAGTTGTGGCTATACTGACCGCTCGTGGATCTTGGAGTCATTGTAATAGTACCTGCAAGGGTCCTCCTCGTGCTAGTGAAATGTCTTGTGGATCCATGGATAATACACCTTCACATAGTGGTTCTTGAAAATACCATGAGGATCATATGGATTAAAGTCTTTGGTGTCGAACTCGAACTTCAATATCTCCTTAGCTTCGACATCTACATCTTTCAATATCTTAATCTTGTATAATCAGATCCACAAAAGAAAAGCGTGCCATGGCACTTTCTTCTTCCTATGTAATCCTACTGATAACCCTATGGAGAGGTGATATGAGACCTCTTGCATGACCAACTTGTCTGTGGCATACCTTGGTAGAACATGTGGAGCCTTATCTCTGCCAAACACTCTGATAAAGGTGCCACCGAGTGAGGCATACCAACTTGCAATGTTAAGTATCACCTCCATCTCTTCTTGGGACATGCAAGGTGGATCTTGCTCAAAGATCAGCTTGTACAATAAGATTATTAAATAATCAATCATCCTCGCCATTACTTATTGGTGGCTGCAATAGGAAAGTAACTTGCAATAAATGTTGATAGTAGTCTCTTTTGGCGTCCATGTCCATCTCATTCAAGGAATTTAACTGTTTATGGGCACATATTGTATCCAATAAGTATGCAAACATGTAGAATGTTGTTTTTTCATCTATGGGAAGATTTTGGGCATTATTCATATGGAATTTCAACTGATGAGCCAACAAGTCCGACTAGTTGAATGGCCTTCCATCACTCACTAACTAGTCCAATACAACTACCCAACCTTCAAGAAAGGTCATTGTTCTCTCTTGACCATATATTTGACATGCAAATATGATCAAGAACTAGTAGGCCTTCCTATGAGACTTTGTCTTGCAAACATGATTGGGTGTATGCCTGAACTTTGACTCTTTCACCCAGTGCTTGATTATATCTCTCGTGTTCTCCTAGTTGTGGGTGGCATAGAAAAGTGTGTCCATGCGTCTTACTAGATGAGGTAGATGATACATCTTATAAAATTTCTCTTCCCTGAAGGTGGCAAGATCTATCCCTCTAGCACTGCTCAATGTCATAGTCTATGGATTTGTGTGTGAGACAATCCAACTGATAATGTCCACACATGGGAAGGCAGGGTATCTACATGCAACTTGGTATAAGCCTGACCGCTAGACACTGATATAAACTTGAACCTACTAGTCCTCTAAGTATTCTTTGAAGTCCTCTATAAAAGTGTCCTTCATTTGCTTCCATGTCAACTTTTTTCCCTTCTCAATAAACAACTGAGTGTCTACATAAATTGGTAGATTAACTAACACCTTCTCAACTACTTCCCCAATACTACTCTCAATAGTTTCCTTTGATGTAGCTCTCTTGGAGGCCATGTTAACTGTAACTACTAGAGATATGATCAACAATTATTGTACCTAGAGACAAAGAGGACACTCATGGTATGCAAATGTTATCTTAAAACCAAATACACTTCAAGACAAGATCAAGCAACAAATTGGGCTCATGATGGGGCAGAATCCACAATTCTAGTTCACAAAGGTGACTGGATAAGGAACTACGCATTTCTTAGTCCTAGTAGTCAATGGAGGAGGCTTGCTAACTGGAACTGTGCAATGCACAATTTAGTCTGGGCACATGCTAGGAGAGATTATGCATTGTGCAGTCTTAGTGACCAAAACTGGGAGGCTAACTCCTAGAAGTGCATAGTGCACAGTTGGAGCCAGGCTAGGGAAACCTATGTGCAGTTCTAGAAGCCAAGGGAGAGGCCTTGAGCTCCCAAAATGCATAGTGCATACAAGGGAAATTGAGATTTGGGCGAGGGAAGCCCAAATCTACCCAAGGGGAGAGTGAAATCGAGCATATATGAAGGATGGTTTAATGTTGAGTGTAGATATGACTGAGTGATGATTCATGCAAGTTAAACAACTGTAGGAATCAATCAAACCAAAGGAAAACAAATCATGTGGAGAGAGTCACCGCAACAATGGCCCTTAGTGTAAAAACGGGGTAATGCATGTGACACTTGAGAAAGACAATGTGAAATTTGAAACAAAACTTCTACAATATAAAACAAGTGAAACAACACTCTCACAAGCTAAACAAACAAAAGCAACAAAAAAAGTGATAAAAGACTAGAAAATAAAAACTTACCCAGAATATTGATGATGATCGCACCAAAGGTTCCTTGATCTCCTCAAGAATTCTAGAGCTGCAAGGTTGAATGTGAAAATGAGCACTGGAAGTGTCAATTAAATAGATTTGGTCAATTTAAGGTTTATGAAGTGAAGGCCAAAAATAAAGGAAAAAGCGACACATGACGACAATTTCAAAAATAACTCAAGTGCCTCCTTTGGATTGCTAAAAATAAATCCCTATTTTCTACCAATGCTTTTTCACTGTTTTCTTTTTTCTTTTTTGGGAAAAGCTACCATGCATTGCCTAGAGAGATTGTGCAGTTCTGGGAAGGACTGGGCAACTCACTAGCTCATGCACTGAGTAGCTTCTAACAAAGAGGATTTTGTGCAATGTTTGGGCTGAGTGGATCTGGGTTTCCTCTCATGCTTTGCAAAATTTCCTAGTTGAAGACTAGTTGTCAACTAGCCCTGTGCAATTTTAGAGCTGAAGCCTCATTGTCAGCTTGGACTGCGCAATTCCTGAGAGAAAGAATGGTTACCCTCAAGGATTGTGTAGTTCTCTAAGGCAAGTCCATAACTGGATGGAAACTAAGTCAAGAGACTCGCTTGTGGGTTAGACAATAAATCAAGTAAGAAAACACAAGCCATGATGCAAAGGATGAGGCTCGATCAAAGCACAAGTACATGGATTAGTGCAAGATGAGCTGCTATGATTTAAAAAGGAAGCTCCAAAACAAAGCATAGGCAAAATTTTGGATGGTGGTTGTAACCGCTACAACACAATCATAGTAGCTCCTTTCAGTGGTAGCTCATAAATCATGGAGTGGTAGCTTCCTTTAGGTGGAAACCTAAGAAACCTGCAAGTAGATGCTTGCAGGTAGATTTATGTAATAACAAGTTGAAGGTTGTCATTGTAAAATGAATAAAGAAGAATATTTGTGTCTTTATATGTTTCATATTATTTTAATTTATGATGCTTCTTACATGAATAATTACTAAGCAGATTGAAAAGTTTAATTTGGAAATAGTTGTATAATTTTGACACACTTATGATTCACCTCCCATCTCAGTATTGACATGGTTTGTAACAATTCCATGGTTGAAGAAATGGCAATGTTGGACAAGAATGAAGCTTGGTATCTATTGGAGTTGCTAACTACAAGAAAGCCCATTAACGACAAATGGGTGTTTAAGAAAAAGTTGAATCCATATTGTAATATGAAGAAATCCAAAGCTCGGTTAGTAGCAAAATCTTATTCCTAGGTCGAGGGAATTTACTTTGGTGATATTGTCTCCCCTATTTCCAAGTTAGTTTCTGCTATATTTATTTTATCTATTGATGTTGATTTTGGTTTCGAGGTAGAATAGATGGACATGCAGACGACATTCATATATAGGGATGTAGAAGAAGATATGTACATGAAGCAGCCAAAAATATTTGAAGTGAAGAGAAATAAAAAGTTGGTATGCAAGTTTAAAAATTCCACGTATGGGTTAAATCAATGACCAAAGATGTGGTATCAAGAACTTGATACATATATATTTTGGGACTTGGATTCACAAGGAGAAAATCAGATCATTGTATATATTTTAATTTTGTTGGTGATCATTTTATTTATTTGGTCTTGTATGTGGATGATATGCTACTAATTGGAAATGATATGGAAACCATCCAATATGTGAAAACTAAATTTTCCTCTAAATTTGAGATGAAGGATCTTGGAGCTGAAAATTTCATTTTGGGCATGGAAATCAAAAGAGATTGGGAAAAGAGGAAACTATGGTTAAATTAGAGGAAACATGTTGAGGCAATATTATAGAGGTTTAATATGTAGGAAAGTAAAGTGGTAAATATCACTATTCTTATCGGTGTAAAGTTATCTGCAAATCATTGTCCCAAGACACATGAATAGGAAGAAAACATTTCTAGATGTAAAGTTATATGCATATCATTGTCCCAAGACAAATGGATAGGAAGAAAACATGTATTTTGTTCCATATCGCAGTGTGGTTGGAAGTTTTTATAAATACAAGTTCATGCCCTAAGGTGTTGACTGGGATTTTCACAACCCTCACGGCTATTGAAGGAAAATCCATGAGGTAGTTACTTTCCAGCTATGGTGCACCCACGAGGGTAAAATTTTTAACTCAAACTAAGGAAAGATTTTGATTTTTGGATCTTCATAATGTTTCCAACTGAAAATGTAACCTATGTGTGTGCTAATCACTGACTTTGAGTGTCTTTTGTTGCATACATATGAGTGTATGATTTTCTCATGATAACATTGATGTATGCATTAGACCAGACATTGCACATGAAGTGGGAATATTGATTTGGTATATATCAAAACTAGGGAAGGAGCATTTGACAACAATAAAAAGGGTTTTCAGGTATCTATATGGCACTACTGGTTATGGATTGAGCTACCAAGGAAGACAAAAATTGGACAAATTGTTTGATATACATGTCTCAATTGATGCAGACTAGGTTGGAGATCTAGATCGTATAAGGTCTACAAGTGGGTATGTGTTTAACCTATTTTGAGGAGAAATAAGTTGGATGAGTAAAAGACAATCTATAGTGTTACTCTCAATTATAGAAGTTGGATACATGATAATTACTTATGGAAGCAAGGAAGCATTTTAGCTACAGATATTTTGTTTATATATTGGGTTGGTAGAACAAGTTGTAAGGATAGATTTTGATATTCAAAGTGTAATTTTTCTAGCAAATAACCCTACTTATCATTCAAAGACAAAACTTATTGATGTTCAATATCACTTTGTGAGAGATATGGTTGAAGAGAAGGAGTTGTTGTTTAAGGTGGACACTTTGAAGAATGTTGTAGATCCATTGATAAAATGTGTGAGCACTAAGAAGTTCTCTTCTTCTAGAGAAAGGGCATTACTACCATAGTTTTTTGATCATGTACTCTTATGACCCCTTGCATGCAAAGGAAACAACAAGTGGGACAATGTTGGGTGTATGTTATATTCTTTGCATGAGTAGCAATGTTTTGAGCCTAGTTCCTAATAAGGGATTTTTTCCTCCCCCATTCCTCTATACTTGTCACCAACTACCTTGGTGGGGGATTTAAGGGTCAGAGCATCCAAAGTGAAATTTTTGGATATTTACCTTGTAAAATATTGTAGTTTCATAGTCAATCTAGACCATTTATCCACATATTTCATGGTAAAATTTATGTTAGGGTTTTTTTCCCTAGAAGGAAACCCTCTTTTAAGAGGGAATTTTATAAAATCTATGTATTCATTGAGAGATATAGAAAAACAATCTCATTTAACTAGTTTTAGGTTTCCATAGTAAAATCTCTGTGAAATTATGTGTTTCTGTGCTATTGATTCTCTTTGGCTTTATATTGAGAATATTTTTACCAAAATTATTTGTTCAAGATAATCCATGTTAATCTTGAATCTATCAAATGCCACGAGGCATAAAATATATTGAGGTGTAAACCCTAAATAAAGGTTTGCACCTTGAGATATTCGATCCCTCCTAACACTTAATAGATCTAGAGTTAACATGGATCTATCCTAGACATACATAGACACACATATAAGGTTTGCACCTCTAGAGGTTTTATCTCTCTTGACACTTGATAGATCTAGAGTTAACATGGATCTATCATAGTCACACACACACATGCCATGTGTCAACTCCACATTGAGCATGGAAGGAATTACACATCCTCTTCATTTTAAGCAACACACTATTAAAAATTTTTAACAATAAGAACTTTTTTATTTTCATTTGCTTTACATAGTATGTACATAGTTAACATTGAGTACAATTTTATATTAAATGTGTGCCTGGTCACAACAAATACCCAAGAGGTTTATACATTTGTTCATTTAATCAACTAACATGCTATCCCATTGTAGAATAATTCCTACTACATTAGAGGGACTATGTGGTGTTTCAAAATGATCTACATGTTTGCAGGAGTACCTCCTACATAACTCTCTTAACAAAAAACAAAAATTACATCATATATACATTAGTTCAAATTAGTACTTTCCTCTTCCAATGATTAGTTGAGTTTAGGGATTAATCTTATGACTTTCTAGCTAGCAACATTGGTTTCCTATTGAATGAAAATTTGTCGATGTAAGACATCAATTTTGTCCATATGGTGAACCAATCTTCCTTTGAAATCTTGGATTTCCTCCATGAGATTAACCATGGTTGACATTTCCTCCTACTTCTTTATATTAAGGACCATCATGTCTAATTGCACACATCCAGTTGTTTTAGTGATTATTTTCTTTTACCTTCGCATTTGGAATTTGACTACTTAGCTTTGTTGGTGGAATTATAATTGTTGTTTTTACTTGACCACATGGTTCTCCTTGCTTGTCTGATAGGGAACTATTAGACTACTGTAACTCATATGGTTTTCTTGCTCACCTGTCATTGAACTATTACCTCTATTTCAATCACGATTGGTGTCCACCTTTGCAATGCCAAGTTTTCTCAAGCTATGGTTCTCTTATCATATTGGTGAAGGGATTCAAGGCCTTGTCAATACTACATTCTAATGTAATGTTGAGGATGCCTATCCCTACATTTTCTCACCATCATGGAAACCTTCTCTTCTATGTGATGACCTCCATAAACCCCTTTTGAAGTCCAATTAAAAGCACAAAGAGCCAGTTTATGACCATTAACCCACATTTTTGTCCTGTTGATGTCCACCATTCTAGTTCCATACGAGGGGCTCTAATTATATGTGGAGTATTTTGAACAAAGGTTAAGGAAATTTACTGAGATGGAGAATTTACCTACTGAGATAGAAATAGGCCATGGCACTTATCAAATTATCTTGTAGAGAACTTTTTGTTTCTAATTGTGGTGAGGCTCCACAATGGCAAGGAAAATCAAGGCATAGGGCATTGACTTCGTTAGTATACAATATTTTTTCGCTGTCCCACATGCACCTCACTAGGGATGGCCATACTTCTTCATTAATGAATATGTATGATATTTGATTAACTGATATAGACTTATGCAAGAAAAAAATGAAATACATATTCAAACAAAAACACAAAGATACAATGAAACATAATTTTAATTAATAAATATCAACTTCTGAAAACTATTTACATAATAAGAGAAACAAACTAGCTCGGGCGATGGTAGCTTATCTCTGAGAAGAGATGTGATGAATACATGCCTTATGAACTGTGTTATAATGAGGCTCAAAGGCCTTTTTATTATTGACAAATAATGGAAAACCCTAAACATTCAAAAACCTATCCCTAGGAGATGAAGCGGAAAAGTTTGTGGGCCCCATTGGGATTACTTGGAATGCTAACTTCTTGGGATTGTAATTTGGGTATAAGATCATTGTTTGGCACATATGATACCTTGTTAGAAAGATGTTTCCAAGGAAAAATAATATCGACAAGCCCCCAATCTATAATATATGGGCTTGGCTCATTTTCCAAAATATGTCATTTAGGGCCTCAAAACGACTCTAGAAGTTCATGACCCAAAAAACTGGCAAAAATAGAAATTTGTGCTAGAATTAAAGAAACTAAAAGGAAACAATGATGGGGGTCCAAGTGGGATAGGTAGGTGGCCACCAATATCCACCTAGATTAGTTATCCCCCCTTAGGAAGTAATGGTCCCCATTACGTTGAGTGCCTCCATGAGATGGGGAAAATTTTGTTGAACTTGGTCCCTGGTGAGCATGTTGCCTTGATGCAATAGCTAGTCAGCTTTGACAACCCGATACAGTTGGATCCTCTATTAGTGAGGGTTTTTGATCTGTTTTTCTATGATATGATCAGTTGTGGCATGGTCCATGTAGTATGGGTTGAGCTCTGTTGGTGTCAACTACTCATAAATGTATGATGTGTCTAATGATGGTGGAAAGTATGGCCAAAGGCAGTCCAGATTGAATATTGGGTCAAGAAAAGGAATGGGCAGATAATGAGCTCGTAAGCAGTGTCTCCCACAACCTTGGTGATGGTGTAAGGCCATATTGGAGAGGTCAAAGCTTCCTATGCGCTTTGGCAAGGCATTCTTTCTACAAATGAACCAAATTTTGTCACACAACTGAAATTTATGTGGCATTTGATGTTGATCATGTTGTCATTTATACTTGGCATTGGATTTATTGAATATGTCATAAACCTATTGGTGGACATGCTGAATGTGTTCAATAAACCTGGTGGCTTTATCGTCTTCAGACTGAACATGTGCATATCTTTTCTGTGTAGTTGCAAGAGGTAGTGCAACATTAATGGGACATAATCATTGAAATCCCAGGCCCACTTGAAAAGGGATATGACTAGTCAAGATATGGAGAGATCTGTTATAAATATGTTGCACATAGGTAAGAATCTCATCCTATGTTCATGGATGCTTAGATTTGTACATGTGTGGTATGTGTCATTAGTCTGGGACTGGAATGCAATCGACTTCATGAGCTTGGTGTCCAAAAATGACTAAAGGCTAGACCAAAATGCGCTTAGGAATCTACTATCTTGATCTAGTATAGTGGTATGCAGGATCCAGAAATGTACCCACATTCTTTCAAAGAATATTTTGGCAGTGGCTTCTACTATGATACTCTTCTTGCAAATAGCCAAAATGGTCATCTTAGAAAAAAATTCGATGACCACAAATACATAGTCATTGCCATGCTTGTTAGACGAAAGGCCATACATATAGTCCATGGATATGGATTCCCAAGATTGGCTAGGAGTAGGTAGAGGAGTATATAGGCCTTTTTTCTTCATGGTTGGCTTGGTGATGTCACAGGAAGTGTAAGATTTGATATATTTTTGAACACCCTATAAGATATTTGGTGAATAAAAACACTTCTACATTGTTGGCACTGTCTTCTCTACACCAAAGTGTCCTGCGAGCCACTGTAGTGCACCTCCAAAATCATTTTGGAAAGCTCACTTGAAGGAACAAAAAGGTGTCCTAGGTGGCATAACAGTGTGTCCTAAAGGTGGATGTTTGTAAATTTCTTACCCTCCATCAACATTTTGCATATGGTGGTGGATTTTGGATCATATTTGTAAAGTTACAACCATCTAGAAGTCTCATGTCCACAAGATTCAAGAACAATCGTCAACACCACAACTAGTGCCCGACTGATGAAATCTACAACATTATTAGGGCTTCCCTTATTGTACTTAATGTTTAGATGAATTTTTTGTAGGTATGTAGAACATTTCTGATCGTGGCCATTCTACGACTTCCCTTGTGTCTATATAAATGGAAGAGGTCGGTGATTTGTGTGGATGATCCTCTCCTTCCCTAGATTGTAATGTTTCCAATGTCAACAAGCCTACACAATGGAATACATGAATTTATCATAGGTGGGGTATTTCCGAATTGTATCAGAGAGTGTGTCACTATGATAGGCCACCAGATTCCCTTACTAGGTGAGAACTGCACCAATGGCATAGTTGGAGGCATTTGTCTCAATTTCAAATGGTTGTTGTAGGTCTAGAAATGTCAGTACTGGTGTAAAGAAAAGGTGGTGCTTCAACTCAATGAACGATTTATGTTGGGACTCAAACCATAATTTTTTCTTTCATTCCGCCCTTAGTAACTTGACTTAAAGGCCAAGTGATATGAGAGCATCCTAGCACAAATCTTTGATAGAAAATGGCAAGTCCTAAAAAGTTGTGAAGATTTGTTAGAGTGGTCGGGGCTAGATAATCCTGAATGACTTGGATCTTAACTAGATCCACATGCACACCTTGCTCATTAATGATGAAACCTAGATATTAGACCTAGTTCATGCCAAAGGTGCATTTCTCCAAGTTGGAACATAGTTTGTGTTGTCGTAGGGTTTGAAAGACCTATCGAATATGTTGCAAGTGTTGTTCCCAACTCTTGATGAAGATGAGGACGCCTTCTAGATATACAACCATGAACGATTTGGTGAAGGGACACAATATGTCATCCAATAGCCTCATAAAAGTTGCAGGGAAATTTGTCAACCCAAAGGGCATGACCGACCACTCAAAAATTCCCTCCTTGGATTTGAAGGTGGTTTGCCATAAATTTGTGGGTTCTATTGGAACTTGGTGATAGCTAGACTTCAAATCAATCTTGCTGAAGTACTTGGAAAACTTGAGCTAGTCAATAAGGCCAGTAATCCATGTGATCAGATACTTGTTCATGATAATTATTTTATTTAGTTCTCGATAATCAATGCAGAGTCTCCAGGTCCCATCCTTCCTTTGTACGAGTACAATTCTGCTCCCATAAGGTCGAGGAACTTGGTTGGATGTGCCCTTTTTTTAGCAACTCCTATATCTTCCACTTGATTTCTTCATTTTTTAGAAGAGAACAATAGTACATCAACCCATTGGGTAGAGGTACTTCGAGAGTTAGATCGATTGTATGCTTGACCTAACAGTGCAAAGGTTCCCCTATGGTTGAGGAAAAGATTTGCCTATATTCTTTCATGACCTTATCCACTTGCTTCTGCTACGTGGACAAACCCTTCTTGGGGGCCATGGATGTGGCCATGATCTTCCCTTACTTTGAGAGAGAATTAGAAAGAAAAACAAATTCCTAGTCTAGGAGATGATCTTACTACATTGCTAAGAAGAGCTTAAAGAAATGGCAGTAGGAGGGGTTACCTCCAGTTTCCTGCATATTTTACTACCCAAAGTAATAATAACAGTGCGAAGCATGGACTCATATAATCCATAATGCTTCCACAAGCACGGTTGACCTAACAATACATCACAAATTTCAAGGGGAGAAACATCACATAGTATTTCATCCGTGAAGGGTTTGATGTTGTAGGGAAGGCGACATTGCTAGATAATGCAAATATCTTGCCCTTGGTGGATCCATCTAATGGTGTATGACTATGGGTGTGGTTTTGTCAGTAGGCCCAACCATAGTTGAGATGAGGTTTTTTTACTTTTGGTGTTGATAACAAACTACAACAGTGAACCCTTCACCGACACCTGTGAGTCGAAGAGACACTCACCCTCCTCTAGATCTTCAGGCTCAATCTTCTTGACCTTAATAGTGGAAATAATGGCATTGGGTTCTACATCAATGATTTGGTTTCCCTCTATGGGGTTCCGGCTCTAAGTCATAACATGCATTTTATTTAGAAGCTTTTAGCTCGGCCACCAGTGACTGCTTTGCACAACACTCATTTGTATTGTGATTGGGGCTCTTATGGAACTCACACCACTTTCTCATGTCTTTATTCATCTTCCCACTGTTATTCTTTGATTGTGGCTTTGATGGGTTATCTTGGGTCATTCCTTCTTGGCTCGATCATTTGTTTTGCGGCTTGGAGGTGATTTTTCCTTGCTTTGTCTCACAACACTTTTCTCTCAAGAGAATGGGTGAAGGAATTGATGAATCTCATCCTCTTTATCTTCCATTAAATAGACCAAAAAATGGAAAGGGATCCGCATGCACACATTCCATGTGTCAACATGCAACTTTTATTTATTTATTTTAAGTTTTACTTAATTTAATATTTCTCTTGATTTAACTCTTTCTTATGTTATTCTTTTTTACTTTTTGTTAACTTTACTTATTCTTACCATTTTTATAGTTTAATTTTATATATAGTTATTTAAAACTCAAATTTATTATTTATTATTATTACTATGCTCTCTTCATTATTTATTATTTATTTACTATATTATATATTTCTTTATTATTTACTATTATTATCTTTTCTTTATTGTTTATTATTTATTTACTTATATTTTAATATTGTAATTATTTTATTATTAATTAAACTTTTTTTATCAGGGGCATTACATACTCCCTCTCTTTAAAGAAATTTGTCCCAAAGTTAAGTTGAATCATTTAACATTTTATTTTATTTAGTTATTTATTACTTCACGTTTGCCCTACACCCTCTACTGAACTAATATAACCAATAAGCATCGAAATTTTCACATCACTAGGGAAACCCTACAAAATCTCTATCATTTTTCTGAACTTTCATAACCAGGCATAAAGCCTCATCATTCTGTACCATACCCAAAGGATGCACTCGACTCATACCTAATTTGCCCCAAGCAGGCACCTGACTCAGTACTCCAGGCATCTCAAAAAGTTGGCCCACTCCCTCCACACTCACTAAGGTGCACAACCCCATGCATCGAATTCCTTACACCCCCACTAGACTTCGACATTCCAATCCATTATCAGACACTTGGCCTGTAATATCAGGCACTTGGCCTTCTTAATATGGTCCCATATCCCCTCAAGGGTTATCCATCAAGAGCTACACAAGGCAAAGGAACCACCGGCATATGTAATGTTGATTAAGTATGTCCCTAGCCCATATGGTGTTGCATATTCTCCCTCGTAGGTATGGGCTCCCATGAGATCATCAAATAAACCGGAGCTCTCGGCCCATTCATGGATTTCCTGTCAATCACCACATCTCAATTTGGAACCAATTCCTTAGTAATAATCATAATATCATAGAACAATCCCTATGCACTATCTGGCATACCATATCCATCATGAGAACATAACATCATTGTTATCACAACATTCCAAATAATAAAAACTGCATTCTCATGCATGTAATAACATCTGCATGCAACAACCACATGCCTAACATTATAACATCAACATATATCTGTCAAAGATACATCATGCCGTCACATAATAAATGAAACCACATGTCAATATACCCTCATATCATAACATCATCTATATAAAAATCGTCCCAATACATATCAAATGTAGAGCAATATTATAACATTTGTATCATGATTCATTAAAAAATCAATCAATTTTATTTTATTGTATAAAAAATAAATGCTAATAATGAAATAATATTATAAACTTAACTATATAATTTTTTCTTTTATAAAATACACCAAAATTAAAATACCTTCGTGAATTTATCCATCGCTATTAAAAATTACTTCTATAAATATATATCTATATTACAAAATAGGTTATATTTATTATTTTTTTCCAAAATCGCTAATTAAATATATTACCAAGTATTAACTTAACAAAGCCCACTTTCTTTCCTGTATGCATTCCTTTTTCCTAATAAATTTATAGTCAAGTGTCCTTATTTTATTTTTATTTAGACCAAAAAAACAATAAATTACTACAAAGCCCACTTTCACTCTTGTATACATTCCTTTTTCCTAGTAAATTTATAATAAATGTCCTTATTTTATTTTTATTTAGACAAAAAGACAATAAATTACTACAATTATTTTAGTTTAATGTTTAACACTTTAAACCAAGACTTCCCCGCATAGGTATATTATAAAACCTATGTTGAAGACTTACCTCACATAAGTATATTATAAAACTCATGTTGAGTCTCTATATTACTCTTATTTAAACAAAAAAAATTACAACATCTTTATTTTAGTTTAATCTTTAAACATTTTAAACCAAGACGTGCTCCACATAGGTATATAATAAAACCTATGTTGAAGACTTGCCTCACATTAAAATATAATTATATATATAAAATGTGAATATCTTTCACCCGTTCATCGACAAAGGGCCATTGGAACTCAATGTGTCAGGCCGTGAAGTGAGGCCTTCCTCGATCATTTCCACTTACAACTAAGTGGTTACTTAGCAATCCGATAAAATACATGTAATATTAATACAAAATCATTTCTAATTCCTCTGTTCCTAATTCAGTGGAAACTAATTAAATAACTTACCATTTTTATATAAGGTCTTTTGGTGGTTTGTGGGTTCTTGACTTGGATGTTGGCACATACAGTAGAGAGGAGTTATCTAATTTTAACTATCAGTTCGAAAAAGAAAAGAAAAGAAGTTAGCAGAAAAATAACTATAGAACTTAACTATATTCTGCTAGTTATTTTCAATTACACGTGTCTGTTTTTTTTACATTAATTAAAATTTTATTGATTAATTTGAACACCTAGCGACCTATTTTAGTGGTAAATTATAAATTTAATTTGATTAATTGAATTTCTAATTTAAGGGTTTTTCCTTTGGTTTTCGCTCACTTTTGTGGATTTCACGCAAATTATTTTTTATAAATTAAGGGACATAATTATAGATGATTTTTCATAAACCATGGGCAGTTTTACATTATATGTCAATGAATTTTGTATTTTTTTATGGGCTCTGATTCCATATTTAACAACCCACAATTTGAATATACATCTAATTAGATCAATTATGCGATTTATAATCAACATATATTTATTCAACTAATTAGCATAGAATTTTGGAGTTGAATCTTGCTAACCATAACAAAGTTTTTAGGACAACCCTCCACCAAACCGTACGCTCAACTACACATAATCTTTCTAAAACTACTCACCCTCGAGCCCTCAATCAATGTAATATTGCCATGGAATGTTTTGTCTCACAGCACTTTTCTCCCAAGAGAATGAGTGAAGGAATGAATGAATATCTTGCTCATCATCGTCTATTAAATAGACCAAAAAATGGAAAGGGGTCCGCATGCACACATTTCATATGTTTTTTTTTTTTCTTCGATAAAGACTAATTCTATTAAGCAAAAATATTGTACAATAGGTTACATTCCAGAGAAGCAGGATATCGGCAACCGGAAATGATAGAACTATCAACCTCGGTTCCGGAGAAGGAGTTAAGCAAGCAAGGAGCTACAACAAAGCACTGGCAACTAAAGATGCGTTGAAAGCTACCCTGAAAGGGCAGAGGCATCAGCACGAAGCTTTTTCCCTTTCCTTTTTTTAACTTCAACCCATCCATTTTGGGGTGGATGAGCGATTACAACTTGAAGATTGGGATCCTCCACAGGGGAGCCCTCCTTTTCAGAATCCGAGGAAGAGGACAAATGAGCACGTTTATGAGCAATGGCTGAGTCGGAGGAAGGCGCCAGTCCATCAGTGGAAGGGGCCATGAAATGAGGGGCCTGATTCAATTCTTCAACGCTATCTTCATCTTCAGAGCTGGAGGAATCAGAGTCAGCGACTGGAGGAGGAGAGCATGGAGCCCATCGCTTGGATTTGGACTTGGAGACATTGGCTTTGTTCTGCTTTGCCGGGCGAGATGGGCATGTATTCTGCAAATGCCCAGATTGGTGGCAATGGCGGCATCAAAAAGTTGTATTCTCGTAGTCCAGTGTCTGGGTCCAGACAAAGTCGTTTATCTTGAGATTGATTTGTTCTGGAAGACCTTTACTCAGATCTAACTCCACACATATTCTTGCATATGAGTAGAGACCTTTGGCTTCCCGCCATAAATCTCCCTGGATGAAGCTGCCCAAGGTATTTCCTATTACTCTGTAGACTCGAGTACTCCATAGGTGGGCAGGTAAATTTGGAAGCCGAATCCATACCAGTGTCTTGGTAATGACAGCAGTGGTTGGATCAAAGTCTGGGAACCATGGAGTCAGAAATAGCCCTGCAGTTCCCATGAACCAAGGGCCCTCTTCTAAGGCCTTTTCATAGTGCTTAGAGTTATCAAATAGAACCATGAAATAACCTTTCGAACAAAAAAAGATCCTACAGTGATGTGTCCAGTTTGCATGGATCCATGCATAGAGATCTTGCGATCGCGGCCATAATCCATTAAATCTGCAAATGATGGCTCTTTCTGAAAAATCTTGAAGTTGGGAAGCCAGCTCTTCATGAATGAGTTCCACAGAGGGAACTTCTTCAATCTTGTCAACCAAAAAGGCCTTAGATTTAAGGGCTTTCGGGGGTTTGGGGATCTCAGAGTGAACTGCGTCTTTGTAAGAGAAAGGCCGAGTAGATGAAGATTGTCCAGCTGCACCTCCTCTCAGACGAAGGGACGCCACCACCAAGCTGTTCTTGGAAATGCTGTAAGAAGAGAGGGGGAGAGAGTCTTGAAGTTGTTTACCTTGAAAGAGAAGTCGCAAAAGGCTTGATGGGATCCCCATTCTGCGCTCTAGATTCAGTTTGAGATCCTGCACCAGCACTGAAGGGCTAACCCATTGCATGATTGTTCTGCCTGAAAGCTGAGAAATTTGGATCTGAAAGAAATCAAATGAGGGTTTAGATCCCATGCAGATATCTGGATCTGGCCAGAGCTTGGTCTTTTCTGCCTTCTGGGTGACCAGATCTGGCAGATCATTGTCAGATCTGAAGCTAGGACTGCGTTTCGTTGAGCCTCCATGTGCCGCATCCAACGGATACTCCTGAAATCCATCCAAATGATCATAGGGCGCAGGGACGTGGAAGACTCCGGAGTCGCCCTTGATGTTGCCGAAAACGCTGCGAAAAACCAGGGGATCGTCTTGGCAAATCTCTGTCTTCCCCAACGATGCTTCTTCGGTTATCCTCAGAAAACCTGCCTCTTCTGATGTTACAGCGGGAGAGAACAGCCCGTCTGCAAACAACAGCCTTTCTTGGGTTGCCTTGGTAGAGCCTGCAAATGGCGCCGAGAACCCTGCAGATCTAGCCTTGAAGACGCCGAAAGCCCCCTTCCTTTGTTTCCATAAGTTATTCCTCAGTGAAAGCGACAGTCCTACGCCTTGCTGGAGGAGATTTGCTCCGGCCCCTTCTGCCGCGAGCACGGATGAAGCATCATGCTTGATTCTTCCGTGTTTCAAAATCTTCTGGCCTCTGGAGCCTGGCTGACTAGCAGATCTGGGTGCGGGAAGGGATATGGCACAGCTCAGGGCACCATGCATCGCTAGCGCCTGGCCAGGGTCGCCTTCCGCGACATCTTTTGAGCTGAAACGGATGCGCTTGAGGTCGTTTCCGCCTTCTGGCAGGGAGAGGTAAGTGATCAGAACCCCCGGCTCCACCTGCGCAATCCACTCCTTGGATTCTTCTTCTTCCTCTACGAAGGCGACGTCGCGACTGCTGCTCGCCAGACGCCCTGCCGGAGGAGATTCCACCTTTGGCGTCCCTTCCCTACTTGAAGCTACTCTTAACTCATCCCCGAGACCGTGATCCTTGCTGCTGCTGCCGGACAGGTTCCAGGCAGCGGTCGAGCTCGAACTTCCCCAACGATAACCATAATGCGTCCCTTCCGACGCCTTGTCCGGCTCCAGAGAATGCTGCAGTGCGCCTTTCCGATACACGCTTGACGTCACGCATGGCCTGCAGTGCCTGTACGCTCCCGAGAACTTCAATGCCATATCTCAAAACCTCTCAAGTATCACACATTTCATATGTTAACATACAACTTTTATTTTTTTATTTTAAGTTTTACTTAATTTAATATTTCTCTTCATTTAACTATTTCTTATTTTGTTCATTATTACTTTTTGTTAACTTTAGTTATTCTTACTATTTTTATAGTTTACTTTTATCTATAGTTATTTATAACTCTAGTTTATTATTTACTATTTTATTTATTTATTGCTTATTATTTATTTACTTATATTTAATATTATTTTATTTTATTTATTTATTATTATATATTATTATAATATTAGGGGCATTACATGATATTCAGTTTCGTGCAACGGGTATGAAAAATATTTGTAAACTTTGGCACGTCTTGGTCACTTTCTTGTCTTAGTATGGTGACCCATTTTATGTACCTATCTTCCAGCTCTCGAAAGGGTAATATTGTTCCTTGACTGTGTCTCAGAAAGAATTCCAAGTGGGGTACAGCTAAAAATAGTGAGGGTTCCTTCTCGTCCCTATGCTCACAGTAGGTTTCCCACCAGTCCTTGATATGGGGGGCGATTTTGAGGAGTGAAAAAGTAATCTTTTCTCTCTTGGAAAAAATATGGATTGAAAAATATCATTCTAGCATATTTAACCATCTATCTAGCCTTCAAATATAGGAATATCAAAGTTAACTTGCATCTTAAAGGGGGTGGCACCTCCGAAGTGATTGTTGGATAAAAAATTTTCGCCCATTGATACCTGTCGAAGGATCTAGGGAAAAATGTCCATCATCTTGTTCCTTTGTCCCTCGAGGGCTTCTTCGAGCAATATTTTGAAAGGATCTCCTACTCCCTCATCTTTATTTTCTCTGCCATGGGAGACCGTCAGGGTCGACAAGGCTAGTTTTGCACGGGTTTAACCAGTTCAAGTTTGAACTACTTATACCCGGGCCTCATCTAGGGCATGCATAGAAAAACAGAGAAATAGAATATTGCTATGATACCACTGATCTAAATTTATATAGGAATGAAGTGAAATGCAAATTCAAACCAAAACACAAAGATACAACGAAACAAAATTTCAATTAATAAATAACAAACGCTAAAAAATATTTGCATACATAAGAGAAATAAACTAGCTCAAGTGATGGTAGTGTATCTCTAAGAAGAGATGTGATAGCTACATGCCCTATGTACTATGTTACAATGAGGCTCAGAGGCCTTTTTATTATTAAGAAATGATGGAAAACCCTAAACATCCAAAAACCTAACTGTAAAAGATGAAACACCAAAATTTTGTGGGCCTTGCTGCGATTAGTTAGAACGCCAACTTCCCATGCTCATAATTTGGGCATAATATGTATGTTTGGCATGCACTATACCTCGTTAGAAGGGTCTTTCCAAGGAAAACAAATTTTCCTTGCAAGACCCTGTCTTATGTAACACGAGCTTGGTGAATTTTCCAAAAAAATGTCATTTAGGGACTCAAAATGACTTCAGAAGTTTAGGACCTAAAATCTACCAAAAATAGAAAGTTTTGGAAGAATTAAATAAACTAAAAGGAAATAGTGATGGGGTCCAAGTGGAATAGGTGGGTTGCCACCAATATCCACCTAGATCATTAACACCATGTGTGTGAGGCTTGAATATTGAGATGAGGTTACTCTGCATCCTGTGCAGTGTGTGATTCTAGTGAGAGTTATATAGGAGGCTTTGTGCATGTATCTTCCTTTCTGAACCATTCTCATGGAAAAAAAATTCTCCCACCCTTTCTATTTAAATCTATGGGTTTTTCATAAGAATTTGTATCTGCGATTATAAGGCCCATGGTCTCCTTCATTAGCATTGAAGAATTCATTAAAATTATAGGAGAAGCCACCATCTTAGCTCTCTATTCAGATCTAGTTGTACAACTTAGAGTTGACAAACTTTATTACCACATTGATAAGCTTAATTGTTTTGGCTTATGAGGATGTGGAAGTATTGTTTCCTCAAGATGTCTTGCAGAATCATGCGTACTCTTTTCATTAAATTTTCCATATGTTTAACCTTGTGTTTGGTTCATTTATATAATTATTGGATGATTATATGAGAATCTTTTAAGATTTTGATGTTGGTGACCTATAAGCATTTGGCTAAAGTGAATCCATGCAGTAATCCATACAATTATGCCTAACTATTTAGCTTATGGCATAACCCTTAGACATACTTTTTTATGAGTTTCCTTGGGTTATATAATACTGCCCCCTCCTACCACCCCTAGTCACATTGCAATATTTTACTCAACATGGTCATTGAAATATTTTAACCATGTTCCACGTTAATTTTTTTTTTGTCTTAGTATATTCGTTCTATCTTCTATCTATCTATCTCTATCTATCTATCTATATATATATCTATATATATATATATATATATATATATATATATATATATATAATATATATATATATATATATAATCCATGGTATTATAACATTTTACTTAACATGTACATTGAAAGATTTTGTTTATAACATTTTTTTAAATGCCACATATCAACTCTATATTAAGAATGAGATAACTTACACATCTCCCTCATAATGAAAAGTAAAAATATTAAAAATAATATTAATAACAATTCCAATTACTTTATCTTTGTTTATATAAAGTTGATATAAAATTATGCTACATTGAAGTATTTTAGTTATGGATGACACTAATTTTTCTTTTTGTTATTAAAATGTATATTTTTAAATAGAACATGTCAACTTAATACAAATTGAATTACATATCTCCTTCATAGAGTATGTTATCAATATTAAGTTGCTAAGGAATTACAGGTCTGCCTCCTACTAAAAAGTAGAATGTAATTTTTTTTACCTTCAATTTTCTCTCTTCATATAAAGTGATGCAAAATGAAGGTGGAAATTTAAGTATTATATTTATGATGGACAATCAAAGATTTTCTTTTTTTCTATTATTATTTTTTAATTTGTTAATGTAAGTATTATTTTATTATTTTTAAATGTGACTTTATGTAACACCATCTCCCCATACTTTTATTACTTTTTAATTGACATGACTTTATTGTTTTTTTAATAATTATTTTTTTATCTAATGCTTCATCACCTGTATATTGGCTTTTAGAGTGCCTCTTGGTGCATTTAAGTAAGTTATTAAATGCTTTTGGATTTGCTTTACTTTTCTTTGTTATTCTCTAAAAATGTTGCAGCCTCAAACTTTACAACCATATAAGATAAGAGAGCAATGATAGTCTTGAAGAGTAGGTCATAGACTTATCCTAAAGCCAAGGATCTATTAATTTATAATTGTTTTCAAGTTCATAATAAGATTTCCACCCTCTATTTATCCATTTTCAAGGCTATAGTTCCAATTAAGGTTACAATAAAGATCATTTTTTAGATATTCATATGTAGTTACTTCCTTAAAACTATTATTGTAATACATGAAATTTGCATAAGTAAACAATTTGAGTTTTAATGTCATAATCTTTGTTTTGCCCATGTTGATAGTCACAAGTATACTAGAGCAAAAATCCTTGAGAATCTTTAGTCACTGTGAAGATCATAAGAACTTTTTACCAAAAACAATATCATTAACACAAAAGAAAAAATGATGATTATTCCAACTTAAAAAATGTTAATAAATTCCATTTCTTGTGAACAACCTTCTAATTAGAAAAAAAACAACTTTTCTTCACTTCTACAATAAAATTAATCTCTCTTATTAATCCTTAACATGACTAAACTCAACAAATACCATTATTGTACAACATTACCCTAACGACTTTCAACAAGAAAGAAACTTTTAACTCTTTTAATTTAATATATATATAATATAAAACCAATTTTAAATAAAAAAATCCAAGTAAAGGAACTTTTAACTTTGATTTATTTTAAAAAATACTCCAAGTGGGTAAAGACGTAAAATAACTTAATTAATTATAATATTGTTGATCATTATTTTTGTCCGAACATTAACGTAAACATGTTTATTAAAGTGTACACAGAGTAGCCACCAAACCACCACCCTTTTCGACCGTATTACTTAAATTGACCACCATTATCAAAACTAATATTGAGAAGCGAATTAACATGATTATTACAATGTTTTTCCACAGTTATTTAATCTTTTTATGTTTTATTTTTATAGTTCGTTCCTTTAAAAGAGTTTTAAAACAAGATTTCAACCTAATACAAATTTAATTATTCGCAGCCATTGCTTTATATTATATTTAATATATAAAAACAAAAAATATAAATATAATTGTAAAGTCAACTACTCATATTTATCATTATGATAGTTTTAAAATGTCTCAACCTTTTATTCTCATGACAAAGAGTTTTGGTTTGGCTCCTTAAAAAAAAAGTAATGTTTCGCCATAAATATTAACCAACCATATGTATTTACTTTTAAACCTTTTTTTTAGGTCATTTAATAATAATAAAAGGGAAATAGTTTTTTATTTTTATTTTTTTTATTTAAAAATATTTTTAGATTAATAGAATTGTATATACTAAATGTAATATTATATAATCAACTATATTAAAGGTATTGGATTTATTGATTATTAAAAATAATTTTAATTAATTTAAATTATATTTAATAAAAAATTACATAATTAATTTTTTTAGGATAGTAAATAAAGAATAGTTAAAATTGATAATATTTAATATATATATATATTAATATATATATATATAATATATATATATATATATATTATATATATATAAACTTTTGATGTGGTTGCAAAGTAATATATACATGTGTTTTTGATTAGCAAAGAATTTACTTCATGACATAAGTTATTACTTCTCACTAGTTTGGTAGGGGTTGAAGTACTTCATGTTTTATAATGTGTTTTGTTATTAAAACATTTTTTTAGGTTTTGTCATCACAAGGAGGTGTTGTGTCATAAAGAAGCATGTTGCATCCCTCTTGGTCAGACCTTTTAGGCAATTAGGTACTTGTGCTAGAAATAGGTGGTCATATTTTAGGGATGTTTGGTGATAGATTTAAATCGCTTCATAAGAAAATAAATAAATGTATTGCTTTTTATTAGAAAAGACAAGCCCAAAAATGTAATCATAAAAAGAACTAACAAAACCTATAAGCGAGTTAGTTAATTATCAAACTGTATTATTTTAAAGGTTCTATGAAAATAAAAAAAAAATTAACACATGATATAAAGAAGCATGAATATGCCTTTTCCTAAGAATAAATATAGAAACATTAGGTTGCAACAAGAAGAGTCCAAATCTTAAAGTGGATCATCTAATTTATTGTATATAATCCCTTATCAATTCCAATAGGTTCAACATAAATAACAATTGGGTCCCAACTATCTTGGTAGGGTTAAATGGTTTCCTATTTTGATGAGATAGCAAGTACCTATATTATAAATTTTCAATTTTTTTTTATACAAGATGGGATGGCTAGTTGCGCTCCTCTCTCTTATCTCCCAGATATGATGATGTGGTCAAGCATTTACCCTATACGATCATCAGAGCATGCTAATTGCATAGATGAGGTGATCAATGACATCATGCTTATGTTACAAGAGGGGCCTTCACACAACACTTCCTTTCACTACTAATATAAACATGAAATGTACATATAGGTAGATCCCAATAGGGTTTCCTTTAAAATAATAAACTAGACATGTACATAAGCATTCTATAAGAATAAATTGAAAAATAAAATGGGTCTTCTTCACAATTGTTGCAAGCACTAGTTAAGCACAAAATTGGGTTAGTTAAATACTGAAAATTCCCACTATATTTAGGTTGAATCCTTCAACATATAGATTGATAGATAAATAAATAGTCTGTTTATAAAGTAACCAAAAATATTCATAATTAAATATATCTTAGCCCACAAATAAAAACAAGTCCAATAACATCACTCAAAAAAAAGGATAGGCTTAGAATTGGTTAGCATATTACTATGGTCATTCTTGGTCAACCCTTTATTGATAACAACAAGCCTAAAATCAATGATAATAATTTTTTTCCATCATTGTCAATTCATAATTCCTTTAGGCATCCAAGATGGTAAGTTCAAGCATATAAAAAAATTTATTATGTTGTATGGACTGGAGTAGCCAACTAGGTTGGCACTCCCTCCTCTCTTTCATTGCTTGACCAACTCATTGACAAAATCAACTCTTAACCTATGTTATTGTTAAAATAAATGTTCAAGAGAGGCCCTAGGTGGCTTTTTACTCATAGTATATGTTGTGTCTCTTTATAAATTGAGAAGTTACACAAGTGGGCCACATTCATTTCCACCTTATGAACTTGTATGCGAATATACAACTAAAGTTCACACAAATTAAGGAGTCATTATACCAAGAGAAACCTCTATCAAGTTGTGACATGTTAAATAAGGCATTATTCCTTTAGCCAAACGAAAAATATATGTCCTTTTCTTAGTAGCTACATAAGTGTCAAAACATTGTTGGAAACATGGTTCTAGTTAGGTTGGAATTGATGTCAACATGTTGATGAGACTATACATGATGATTAGGTGGTTGAAGAGGTTGTTGAGGCTTGTACATGTTACAAATATTTTGACGATGAGGTTATGAGGTGTTGCAAAAGAGTTGTAGGAGTATGCAGAGGTTGGACAAGCTTTGGAGGTGCCTGGCAAGGTGATGTAGAAGTGTGGAAGGTTTCTGGGCAGAGAAACTATGATTTTCTTCAAGTTAAAACAACTTCGTTAGGACGACTGCAGACAGAAGTATCTTCCCTATGCCTAGTGGACTGACATAGAACAAAAAAAAGACAAAGGGAATAATGTTTTCCTTAAAATAAATAGATAAAATGATGAAGCCTACCTGGAATTTGTCATATGCTTCGCTCCTTCCTTGGCTTGAATGCTCCAAACCTAGCTTTAATCATTATTATTAGAGCATGCATAGTCAAATAACACAAGCCATCGATCCATGGAATCTATGTAGCATCATCTAATCACTTTATTCAATATATCAACATGGTAGTGAAAAATATGAAATCATAACATCATATATAGGAAAACAAAGAACTCTTTGCATTAATAGAAATGGAGTGAGTTACAAAAAGAAATAGGTGTTGATCTTGTAAAAGATATCCTCCAAGTTGACTTGTCCTTTCCTTGTCTCAAAGTGCACCTCTAATCACCCTAATGCATTGAAAGATATCTCTCACAACAACAACATAAGCGTAGAATCAATCTCCAAATGCCAACCCCTTGCCTATGGATGGCAGTAAATATATAGGTGAAGGAGGTAGTTCATGAATTTTTATCCTGTTATCAATTTGGGCTTGAGATCCACTCTTTATGTGAGGACGAGCTCAAGGGATGAGGGATGAAAACTCCAAGGTAGGATAGGATAGGATTCAAGACTTTTATCTAAGGTAAATGGTTACAACATATCCTGGAATATTATGGAAGAAGAGGCTTCGAGATTATCTCTCTTTTTCCCAAATTTCTAGAATCAATGCACCCCCAACTCTGGGCAACCTGCTGGTGATCAGTGTAGAAAATCTTGTAGATTCAAAAGATAATGCAGTTTTCTAAAGCAAGAGACAAGAATCTACTACTACTCTTTACAACTGAAGCACATAAATATCGAGAAAACAATAATCAATAGAGGAAGAGAATCAAAGGCACATAACACAATAACTATCTGGGGAAAGCCACAGCTCAAAACTCCATTATCTGTTTTCTATTAATCTAGAAAATCAAGATGAAATTACAATGCTTGTTCTCTCTAGAACAATCCCAACACTCAGCAAATTCAATCTCCAACTCATAAGCAAGCTCGAGGCCAAAGTTTAGCCTCTTCACAAGGTCTCCATGTCTTTATTCCAATGCATAATTCCTATGGAGGATAGCTTGTATTTAAAGGGAAATAAATCCTCTAAAACTGTGCAATCCCTTAAGGATCAGTTCCTGAATGCATGCACTATCAATGTGTTGAAAAATGTGTAACAAGAAATGTTAAATTTAGAACGTGCTAAAAATAGACTTGCTAAAAATAGCATGTCTAAAAATAGCAGTTTGGCCAGTGAAGTCATTAGCCACATTGGGTGAGAGAGGTGAAACTACTAAAAATAGAAAGTTCTAAAAATAGCATTTCTGGGTCCCTTCCTATTTATAACAGTCCCTAGTCTATCTATAGGAAGTAAAATTAATTTTGGTCTTAACAACAGTTGGAAATATTAATTAATTGATTCAGTTGAGTTAATTAGTTAAGGAAATTCAAATTTGAAGTCTTTGTGAGCATGAACATGAGTTGTCCCACTAATTGAGGAATTTATCCTTAATTTCCTCCACTGATTGAGGGAATAAGTATGATTTCTATAATGAGAGAATCAATTGACTTAGTTATAACTAGTGAAGTCCAGTTAGATTATTTTAACAAGTTGTTAAAATAATAAAATATAATTTGTTAATGCTTGCATGCATGTGACAACTATTATTTTAGATAACTGAGGATTCACTCATGGATAACTGTTGCATGTCAGTTTTGTCAGAGACACAGTTGAGATCAGATGAGGGACAATGTACTATCAGATGCTTGGATATTTCTAGTAAGTATTCCTTGCATGTAGAAGGATCTATTATAGGAGATTGGAGGACATGTGGCCTATATATTGAGGCCTAGGTAGTCCATGATTTTTCATCTTCTGATTGAAGATCATCAGGATCTTTTGATTACAGAGAGAGCAGGATAGCTATTGAGTTGATTCTTTTTGTATGTTGAAGATGATTTCCACTTGATGGATAATACATTGTTGGGGTTTTATGCTGGTGCTTTCCCTAGTGATATATTATGTGTTATGTGTGATTGATTCCTTCTTATCAATTATATGTGTTCTTATTGATGATGTTCATGGTTGATTAAACTTCCACTAAATTGTTTGTAGATGTAGATCAAGTGTTTTGCTTTAGTACAACGTATTACTAGGTTGATCTACAGGTGGGAAATTTCTACATGGTATCAGAGCTAGTTGATTTGTAGAAAAAGTTCTACATGGTATCAAAGCTAGCTGATTTGTAGGAAAGATTATACAAAATTCTACATGGTATCGGAGCACAGGTGATCAAGCAAGAACAGTGTACTAGCAAGAGAAATTTGTAGTTTATTATTTGGGATTTAGATCTCAAGTTCTTATCACATCTATTTCATTGATGGCATTCTATGGTTTGAGGCTTGAGTATGCCCTTGATGGCAACTTAAACTATATAGCTTGGAAAGATCACATGAAGGCAGTATTGGAAGATAATGGTCTTAAGGATTTCATTGATCAAGAAATCCCTAAGCCTATTGACAAGACTAAGCAGGTGGAATGGAGGAAGTGTGTGGCTAGAGCTAGGAGAATTCTCTTGGAGGGAGTGCAAGATCAAATTGTCTCGAGCTTCCATGGGAATGAGACTCTGCATGCAATGTGGAAAACATTGAAAGATTTATATCGGAATAGCAGCGATCAGAGGAAGCTAGCACTAAAGGACAAACTTCAAAAGATCAAGTATGAAAGGGATGAGACAATCTCTATGTATCTGACCAAGCTCATCACATGCAGGGATGAGCTTGTAAGTGTAGGGGTCGTGACATCAGATGAGGATATGGTGAGTCTAGCACTCCTTGGCCTTCCTAAGAGCTGGCATAGCTACCAGGACTTGGTGAATGGAAGGGAGAAACTGCCAGATTGGGAATGACTATGGTTAGATTTGATGCAGGAGGAGATCAGACAGAGCACCAGAGACAATTCTTCATCCATGCATGATGAGGAGAATTGTGCCTTAGCGAGTAAGGCAAAGAATGGTAAGGAGAAGGTTTCTCTTTCCGAATCCAGTTCTTCCAATGATGGGAAGAAGGTTGACAAATCGAAAGTGTGATGCTTTTTGTCATGAGGTGGGCCATTATGCTACAAATTGTCCATGGAGGAAATCCAAGAAGGGATCCAGGGAAGGATCTGAAGGTGAGGCACTTGCTTCACTGTTTGAGTTGGATTTCACACTCTTCGCATGCATGGTTTCATCCATGGTGGGAAGAGGTTGGTTTCTTGACAGTGGAGCTTCTTTCCACATGACCAACATTAAGAGTTTGTTCAGTACTTTGGAGGAGAAAGATCTCTAGACACTCGCAATGATGGGTAATGATGAGAAGTATAGTGTCTTAGGTGTAGGCATGGTTATTTTTTAGAGGGAGCATGGATCTTGCCTTACCTTGACTGATGTTAAATATGTACCGGGACTAAAGAGAAACTTGGTATCGATTGCAATGCTGGAAGACATAGGCTATGATGTAGTCTTCAGTAATGGAAAGGTTTTCCTTAGACACATCATCACTAAACAGGTGAAGCAGATTGGTTCACGAGTCAAGAACCTGTATGCTCTTGAGGCTCAAGATGCATGCAAATCCTTGAGCAGCAAGGCAACTGATGCAGACTTGGTGGTTGAGAGGGAGGGTATATTACCTCTCAACATGCAGAGCTAGAAGAAGTCTCAGACGATTATGGAGGAGCCACGATTGGTGCAACAGCTTCAGGAGGTTTTGGAGTAGCCACAATAGGGGAAGCTGAGTGGAGATCGAGTAGAAACATCTACTCATGCAGAGACCTCTAGTAGGGGGAAACTTTGAGCCAGGTGGGCGGAGGGATCACTTGCAGCCATACCTCCAAGTAGGAGGTGGGGCGATATAGAGTGATCGTCCCAAGGAGGAGGGGCAGGATCCTTGAGGTACCCAACCTCTTGGATGAGACCTTGCTATAGGAGCTCCAATGTGGAGTAACAAGAATTGACTAATTGGGTAGAGACAGATGCGGATGGTGTGGCAGAGAGAGCGACAGTGTAGGGAATCCTAGGACAGTGCATAGCTAGCAGGTTGTAGCAATGTGAGAGGCACAAGTGTTTTGTACAGTACTAGGTGGCACAGAGAGGTGTGCAATGGTGCGAGATGCATGGAGATGTTGCAGTAGCGTAGATGTCAGTGAGCGAGCACTTATTATCAACAGGTAGAGCTTCAACATCAGAGTATGTTCCTAGCCCAACAGAGTGGTCAGTTGGGAGTGTTTTTGTTCCAAGTGTTGTTGGAGCAAGTGGACTAGGTAGATGTGTTGCATGCAGAACATTCCAAAATTACAGGATCAGGTTTGAGAGAAAGCCTTTCTTGTTGAGAGGGAGTGTTGAAAAATGTGCAACAAGAAATGTTAAATTTAGAATGTGCTAAAAATAGACCTACTAAAAAGAGCATGTCTAAAAACAGCAGTTTGGCTAGTGAGGTCATTGGCCACTTTGAGTGAGAGGTGAAACTGCTAAAAATAGAAAGTTCTAAAAATAGCATTTATGGGTCCCTTACTATTTATAGCAGTCCCTAGTCTATCTATAGGAAGTAAAATTAATTCTGGTCTTAACAATAGTTCAAAATATTAATTAATTAATTGAGTTAATTAGTTAAGGAAATTCGTATTTGAAGTCTTTGTGAGCATGCACATGAGTTGTCTCACTGATTGAGTAATTTATCCTTAATTTCCTCCACCGATTAAGGGAATAAGTATGAGTTCTATAATGAGAGGAATCAGTTAGTTATAACTAGTGAAGTCTAGTTAGATTATTTTAACAAGTTGTTAAAATAATAAAATATAGTTTGTTAATGCTTGCATGCATGTGACAACTATTATTTTAGATAACTGAGGATTCACTCATGGATAACTATTGCATGTCAGTTCTGTTACAGACCCAGTTGAGATTAGATGAGGGACAATGTACTATCAGATGCTTGGATATTTCTAGTAAGTATTCCGTGCATGGAGAAGGATCTTTTATAGGAGATTGGAAGACTTGTGGCCTATATATTGAGGCTTAGGTAGTCCATGATTTTTCATCTTCTCATTGAAGATCATCAGGATCTTTTGATTACAGAGAGAACAAGATAGCTATTGAGCTGATTCTTTTTGTATGTTGAAGAGGATTTCCACTTGATTGATAATACAGTTTTGGGGTTTTATGCTGGTGCTTTCCCCAATGATATATTATGTGTTATGTGTGATTGATTCCTTCTTCTCAGTTATATGTGTTCTTATTGATGATGTTCATGGTTGATTAAACTTCCGCTAAATTGTTTGTAGAAGTAGATCAAGTGTTTTTCTTTAGTACATTGCATTACCAGGTTGATCTACAGGTGGGAAATTTCTACATGGTATCAGAGCTAGCTGATTCGTAGAAAATTTTCTACATGGTATCAAAGCTAGCTGATTTGTAGGAAAAATTCTACAAAATTCTACACAATGAAACTCAGAAAAAATCTAAAACAGATAGTACATTATCCTTGCACTCTAGTCTCAATTAGGTATTTCTCTTATTTGACATGCATGAGTTTCTGCTGAGTAAATATTCAATTAACTAGAGTAGCACTGGTGGAGTTCATTAGTGACACCACTGACTGTTAACTCACTATTAGTTCTCTCAATCAGTTTGAGAACTAATTTAATTGAACTAACTCATGAAACTGAGTCTTCTATTTTATGACTCACAATTAACTGATACTGGACTCCCACAAAGTAGGGAGAACATACACATGATGACAAAAATACTTCCAACTAGAATTTCCTAAGTTAAGTAAGTTTGATAAACTTAATTAACTAATTTTAATTTTATATGAGAATAGAATTCGAATTTAATTTCTAGTTTAGTTCAAGGACAAATTAAACTGGACTCTCTTGTTGCCATTTCTCAACACTCCCTCTCAACAAGAGAGGGATTATCAACTACCTTGGTCCTGTCTCTATGAAACTCGAATTTACATCTTGACAATACCTTTGTCAATATGTTAGAATCTTGCTCCTCCGTGGGAATGTAATCTAACAACATGACCCACCTTAATACACAATCTTTGATATGATGATACCGAATATCAATATGCTTGGATTGATCATGAAAAAATAGATTTTCAGAGAGTTTTATACAACTCTGATTATCACAATAAATCACTATAGGATCTATCTGTTGACCAAACAAACCAACCAAGATCTTCCTCATCTAGATAGCCTCACATGCTTCTTGACTTGTAGCCATGTACTCTGCCTCTGCCGAACTGAGTGCAACCTATCTCTATTTCCTACTATACCAAGAAATTGTCACTGACCCAATACTGAAGATCCCTCCTAACATGATCTTCCCATCGGATGGACTCCTTGCCCAATCTGCATTGATGAAGCCTTGAAGCTTCACTCCCTCTGTCCATCTGTACCATAACCCAAACTAAGTAGTGCCTCTGAGGTATCTCAACACATGCTTTGTCACCTTCAAATACAGCTTGGTAGGCCTAACCATCCCTTGACTAAGTTGGTTAACTGCATAGCACATATCAGGTCGTGTGTTCACTAAGTACATGAGTGAACCCATGAGTTGCCTGTAAACAATAGCTTCCACTACCTCCCCTGAAGTAGCATCCTCATTCCTCCAGTTACCAGCTAGAGGAGTCTCCATGGGTTTACTGCTCTCCATGCGAAATCTCCTGTGTATCTCATTGGCATACTTTCCTTGAGATACAAACAACTCCCCAACTCTCTACCATACCTCCATGCCAAGAAAATAATACATGAGCCCCACATACTTCATCTCAAACTCTCTTACAAGGTCCTCCTTGCAAGATTTGATGAGATTCTCATTACCTGTCACTGTGAGATCATCTACATAAAGTACAATGATTAACAACTTACCTTCTACCACTATGTGATACAGGTTCACATCGGCTTCACTCTTCATGAAGCCCAACCCAATGAAGTAGATATCTATCCTGGTGTACCAAGCATGAGGTGCTTGCTTCAGCCCATACAACACTCTCTTGAATAGGCACACATGCAACTCATGGTCCAAGGTTTCAAAACCTTCAGGCTGCTTTATGTACACCTCTTCCTCAATCATGCCATTGAGGAAGGTAGTATTCACATCCATCTGAAGGATCTTCCAACCCATCTGTGTTGATAGTGCCAAAATAGATCTCATTGACGAGTACCTTACAAAAGGAGAAAAGGTCTCATCATAGTCAATCCCATCTACCTGTGAAAAGTTGTGGGCCACAAATCTAGCCTTATGCTTCTCCACACTACCATCTACAACTTTCTTTACCTTATAAAGCCAACATGAGCTCACAACTGACTTGTCCTCCAGTCTCAAGACCACATCCCAAACATTATTCCGAACTATGGATTCATACTTCTCCACCATCACATCAACCCAAACCAACTGCTACACTACTTCCTGAAAGGAATATGGCTTTGTCACAACGCATGCACCCATAAGTGCCATGTATCCAATGTACCTCTTTGGTGGCCTCCTCTATCTACACTAAGAAGAGGGTTCTCCCACATTCTCCCATGCATCATCCAACAATATGTCACCTTCTCTAATGCACTTTCTTCCCTCTCTGAAAGACTCTACCTGAGTGGATGTCTCCACTCTTTGAACCTTTGCATATGGCTTTTCCATATCAATTTGAGGCCCCTCAACCTTAGGAGCTAAACACTCCTCATCCACATGTAGCTCAAGTTCCCTCTCAAGAGATACCCGCATGGACTTCTCCTCATCGAACCTGATATCCCTGCGAACCATTATCATCTTACTGGTCAGCATGTACACCTAATAGTTGTGGGGTCTATCAGTGTACCCCACAAAGATCCCCAACATTGTTGTTGGCTCAAGTTTATTTGTGCATCTTTTATCACATGGCAATAAATCGATGACCTAAAAATCGTGAAGAGACCAACATTTGGCCTCTTACCAAAATAAGCCTCCTTTGGTGTCTTCATCTCAAGTATCCGATATGGGATACAGTTCTGAAAATAAACCATTCTATTGCATGCCCCAAACCACAAGTGTAATGGTAGGCCTTGATCATGCAACATTGCCCTTTCTTCCCCTACTATGATCATGTTCCGCCTCTCTGCAACCCCATTCTGTTTAGGGTTATGGGTGTCATCAACTCTCGTTTAATCCCTTCCCCTGCACAGAAGTTCTTAAAATCATTGGAGACATACTCACCACCATTATCACTCTATAGAGCTTTAACCTTCTTTCTAGAATATTTCTCTACCAATTATATGAACTCACAAAACTTTGTGAAAGTTTGATCCTTTTTCTGCATAAAAAATACCCAACATTTACGAGACTAGTCATTAACAAATATAACATAATACCTATGTTTGTCTGTGGATGTTGTCGAGAATGGTCCACACACATCTAAATGGACTCTCTCCAGAATAGACTCTACTTGACTATCTCTGTCTCCAAAGGAAGAGTTGGTGTATTTTCCCAAAGTACAACCCTTGCATGTATCAACTTTCTCAAGCGTACCTTTGGGAAGACTGGTAGAGATTTGCTACAATATCTTCAAAGCCTCATGATGCAAGTGGCCCAATTGCCTGTGCCACAACTCTCTGACATCTCGGCTCCACATCTTTTCTACTTTTGAATTCAAAGAAACACAATCCTCTACCTCTATCTTATAGAGATTCTAAAATTGAATCCCTGTCTTCTTTACTTGATTCATGGCTATGTGTCGAACAAATGATTTTCCTTTAGAGAAAATCACATCATAGCCTCTATCCTCAAGCATGGCAATAGATACCAAGTTCTTTGTTAGTCTGGGTACATGCATAACATTCTTCAAGGTGAGTGGAGCCGAATGCTCCCTCTGAAAATTAATAGTGCCCACACAAGTAACATTATACTTACTGTCATCACCCATCTCGATATGAATCTTTAGATCTTTCTCCTCCAGTTCACTGAATAACTCTTTTTCGCTAGTGATGTGGAAAGAAGCTGCACTTTCTAAGTACCATACACTTCCCATCATTGAAGACACCATGCATGCAATGAGGGAAAAGTTCAATTCGAATTGGGAGGCCAAAGCCTCACCCACCACTCCTCTTAAGGACCTCTCCTTGGACTTCTTCAATGGAAAATTTGTAGCAAACTGTCCGATCTTGTGACAATGAAAGAATTTAACTTTTGTCATGTCCTTATTCCTACCTCCATGATAAGAATATGATTTGGAATGTGAAAGTTTATCTTTCCCATTCCTCACCTTAAAAACTAAGGCAAAATTCTCTTCATCATCAGTATTTGATGAAGAGCCATCCCTAGTGTTCCTCCTGATGTCATCTTGCATCAAATATGACCATAGTTATTCCCAATCTGGCAGCTTCTCTCAACCATTAACAGAGTCCTGACAACTATGCCAACTCTTTAGGAGTCCAAGAAGAGCAAGGCTCACCATATCCTCCTCAACAACTACGACTCCAACACTTCCAAGTTCATCCCGAAATTGAGTGAACTTGGTCAAGTATTTTGGAATTGTCTCATCTTTCTCCATCTTGATTTTATGAATTTTAACCTTCAGCACCAACTTCCTGTGATCACTGTTATTCTGATACAAGTTCATCAGTGTTTTCCACATATAATACGAGGTTTCCTTTCCATGGAGACTCAAGACAATATGATCTTGAACTCCCTCAAGGATTATCTGCCTTGCCTTCGCCACACACTTCTTCCACTCAGCCAAGTTCTGTGCATCAGTAGTTGTTGGCTTAGGAATTGCTTGTTCAACAAATTCCTTCAAGCCATTGTCCTCTAGCATAGCCTCCATCCTATCCCTCTAGGATATGAAATTTGAGCTACCTTCCAAGGCATACTCAAGATTCAACCCATGGAACACCATTTTCCGATCCTGAAGTATCTATTTCAAATTCGACTTTCACCTTTAACCCAGAAACTAAAAACTTCGAAATCTCCCCTAGAGAGATGATTTTAAATCGGCAATATCTCCCTCATCCGAACTTCGATTCACTGATTTGTTTTGAATTTGGGTATCTTTTCTCAGGGAATCTATATCTACAATTTGTTTCTGAAAAATTTTCACAGACATTTTAATATATTCTCTCCAAACTCTCATCCCATAAAGAAATCTTGCTCTGATACCATGTATAAAATCCTATAGATTCACAAGCTTTGCTAAAGTAAGAGACAAGAATCTACTTCTACTATTTACAGTGGAAGCCCATAAACATAGAGCAAACAAGAATCAATAGAGGAAGATATTCAAGGGCACATAATACAATAAATATCCAGGGAAAGCCACATCTCAAAACCCCACTATCTTTTTTGTATTAATACGGAAAATCAAGATGAAATTGTAATGCTCGTTCTCTCTAGAACAATCGCATCACTCAACAAATTCAATCTCCAACTCATAAGAAAGTTTAAGGACAAAGCTTAGCCTCTTCAAAAGCTCTCCAAGTCTCTATTCTAATGTGTAATTCATATGGAAGATAGCTTGTATTTAAAGGGAAATAAAGCCTCTAAAAACTATGCAATCCCTTAAGGATCAGTTCCTGAATGCATGCACTATTAGTGCAACTCAGAAAAATCTAAAACAAATAGTACACTATCCTTGCACTCTAGTCTCAACTGGGTCTTTCTCTGATTTGACATGCATGAGTTTCTGATGAGTAAATATTCAGTTAAATAGAGTAGCACTGGTGGAGTTCATTAGTGACACCATTGATGGTTATCTCACTATTAGTTATCTCAATCAATTTGAGAACTAATTTAAATGAACTGAATTATGAAACTGAGCCTTCTATTTTACAACTCACAATTAACTCATACTGGATTACCACAAAGTAGGGAGAACATACACATGACGACATAAATACTTCCAACTGGAATCTCCTAAGTTAAGTACATTTAATCAACTTAATTAACTAATTTTAAGTTTCTATGAGAATAGAATTCAAATTTAATTTCTAGTTTAATTCAAGGAAAAAGTAAATTGGACTCTCTTGTTGCCATTTCTCAACAATCAGTGCAGGTGCAGAGTAGAGAAACTTGGTAGTCAACATTGTCCAGTAGAAGGTTAGGGAGCATTGGTCCTTAAAATCACTGAAACAAGGTCTTTTCAGGCAAAAACTTGGATTAGAATGAGTCATGCTTGGGGATTTGTGCAAGGATGATGAAAAGGAAATCAAGTTCACACAAATTCAGACATCATACCAAGAGAAACCTCTATTAAGTTGTGACTTGTTAAGTAAGGCATTATTCCTTTAGCCAAATCAAAAATATATGTTCTTTTATTAGTATCTACCATAAGGGTCAAAACTTTGTTGGAAACATGGTTCCAGTCAGGTTGGCATTGATGTCAACATGTTGATGAGCTTGTGCATGATGATTAGGTGCTTGAAGAGGTTATTAAGGCTTGTACAGGTTACAAATATTGTGATGATGAGGTTATGAGGTGTTGTAAAAGAGTTGCAGGGGTATGTAGATGTTGGAAAAGCTTTGGGGGTGCCTAGCAAGGTGAAGTAGAAGTGTGGAAGATTTCTTGGTAGAGAAACTATGATTTTATTCAAGTTAGAACAACTTCGTTGGGATAATAGCTAGCATAGAGCAATGATTTTAGTAACCTTATAGGGTGCCCACTTTATCCCAATGGGGACCATCCCTAGGAGAGAGTTATATCCCCTAGATAATTCCTACAGGTGAAGAAAACTAAAAAATAAGGGCCAAATCATTGAATTTCCCAAGGTAACTCATACGATCATGGGGGTTCAACGTCTAATTGATCTTGTCAAGAAAACCATAAAAAATATATGCTTTTTACCATGGTAATCACAAGGCAAAAAGATTATTAATACCCAAGGAGATAAATCATTTTATGTGTGCACTTGAGGGTGATTGATCAGATAATTTTGAATACTACTATCTATAAGGATTGATATGGCTCCAAAGATGGATCATTTTGATTGATATTTTAGTTTATTTTGAATTGTTTCGGCCTAGGTATAAAGGATCAAAGGCGTGGTTGGTGAAGCCACATTGCAAGTGTGTAAGAAAATTGATTAATTTGATTTAATTAGTCATAATATCATTTGCTAACTTGAAGAATGCTAGATACTATCCCTCAGACATAATGATGAAAGTGCTAACCATTGATGTGTAAGAAAACTGTTAGAAATAACCCCATGCATAAGGTTGTATGCTGAAGTAGATTTGGTAAAATTGAGTTATAAAATTGGTTGATCATGACCATCAGACACCATGGACCTTAAGCATTACATTTTATTTTCATATGTGGATTAAATAAATTTATAAAGTGAAACTAGAGTGCATAGATATGTAGGTTTAACAGAGTGTGAATGCAGGGGTTTTTTTAACGTACACTTTTGCAAATAATTTGAGAAGTTTTATGGCAATATTGATGAATGTATGAAGACAAATTATGCTTTGTTAAAGATATTAGAACATAGAATAGTTCCGCTATGCCATTATGCTCTGATGTGTTTATTGCAGAGGCTAAACTCAAAGATAGATTAACTCTAGATTGAGTTTGATGTAGAAGTGTTATTCATAGTTTTAACTGATGTGTAACAGGGTTAATTTCTTATATGGAATAGTTTTGATCGTAGTTGTTTCTTGTCTCATTTCTATGTAGCTATATGCTTTCTTGGTATGTTTGAGTGCCTATGAGTTTGATGCTAGTTGTGTGAGAAACCTTGTGGTGTATGTTGTTGAGCTTGTTGTTTTATGGAGGATAAATTTTCTTGCAAAAAGAAATATATTGGCTAACAATTTGACTGCAAGGATCAGAGATTATTTGCATTATTGGTAATATGGTATGCAATGCATGATAACAAGAATTGCATATGATGCTATGTATGCAGAGTTAGAGTATATTGTATGTTACTGATTACATGAGGGTAGATGATCACGTAGTTTCTTATGTCAGAGCAAATATCTAAATGTAAAATTTAGAGTTTATATGCTGACATGTGGTGACTATAGGAGTGAGCCTATTGATGAATTATATGAGCATATAGTATGTGACTAGGTGCATTTTGCAAAGTTCCTAATGGTTGATGTAATGTTTGGGATTTATTTGAGTCATAGTGTCGGTTACTAGAGTTGTGACTAGAGTATTAGTCAAAATAATGAAACTGTTAGAGTATTGTTTACTACCTTTGATGGCTAGATGAGTTGAATAGAGTAATGTTAAATGAAGACATGTATGGTTGAGATAATTGTGATGTTAGGGTTTATAATTGTTAATGGGCATAAAGGTTTTATGATGCAAACATATTTAGTATTATTGTGAGAAGAGGTTTCATGGTTTATGTATCTTAGTTCTTGATTGTCTTTATGGTTGTATGAGCAGTGTTGAAACTAGCTTTTGAGCAGAGAATTTGGTTCTACTAAGGTTTATGGCAGTTTAGCATTTATGAGAACATAATTACATTGAATGGTTGTATATCATATTGATTGTTGATGTATGCATATATGGTTTTCCATTAACTGATTTGGTTATTGTAGAGATAGTTTTTTTTCATTTGTGCATAGTAGATTTTATGGTCATATGATTGAGCATAAATTATGTGTGTGTCTAGTTTAAAAATTGGATGAAACACAACCTACAATATTTTTGTTTGTTGCAGGTGGATCCAGTGTGAAATATTATAAAATGAGCTCCACAAGAAGTATGAGGGTCGGAGTCTTAAAAAATGGAGTGGTAGCTTCCTTTCAATGGTGGTCAGAGAACTTGTACAAGAAGTAGTAGCTTCCCTCTAGTGGTGGCCAAAAAACTTGATCAAGGAGTGGTGGCTTCTAGTAGTAGCTAGAGAAATAATATGAGGTGGTAGTATTTAATAGGTAGGAACCTATGGATTGGTAGAAGCTTGTGCCAGTGCAAGAATTAAAAGAAAGTTTTTATTTATAATTATAAGAGGAAGACAAATACAACAACATTGGTGGTTTTTTAGAGATGGGGTTTCCACTTAATATCAAATGTCCTTATGTGATGATGTGTAAGTTGAATTGTTGATGTGTTTCACTATTATGGTTCACATGTCTTTATGATTATATGATGCTTATGGTTTACTACTTATCAATAGATCTACTTGCATAATGTGCTACTAGTTAAATGATCATTCAACTAATGTTGCAAAGAAAATTGTAAACTAGGTAAAACTTGATTCAACATTAAATACTAATTCACCCCCCTCTTAGTATTTCTAATAGTTGGTATATAGTAGGCCCTTTAGGAATCAATTAACAACTGGAAGGAGATGTAAGGGATAATTGAAATGAAACATAAGAAGAATACATCTCAATGAAAGAAATCAATTTAGGAAAAATGTGATAGTGCAAACGATGTATCACATTCAGTGGCAGTATCAAAAATTGTTTATTAGGGGAAATCAATGGCATAACAAGTCATGTTAGGAACTATGGATAATCAAGGTATGATTTTTCTCAATGATATAAATTATCAGGAATGGAAAGAAAGGATGAAGTATAGGTTAATATCCCTTGGATCTAATTTTTGGCATTTAGTTTGTAATGGTTATACTAAAACTCCCCCATCAAGTTAAGAACTATAGAAGAATGATTAGACAATAAATACAATATTTTATGCATACCTGGTTCAGAGCATGAGAAATTTATGGGGTAACTTGTAGGTCATACATTAAGAAGAAAATAGTGTAGGTAATATAGTTATGAAATAAGTTCATTCATCAAGTAAGTGGATATGTAGTCTTGCTTTCGAAACATTCAATGTATCTAAATAAGAAAATTGTAGCCCATTAGCAAAAGAGTATGGCCATGAAACAACTTCCATCATATCATATGGAGTTACAAATTGAAAGAAGAAATGTTAGATAATGAATTGAAAGGATTGAAAGTCTTAAGGAAAAGTTGCAGGTATATGAAAACAAGGATCATGATGAATTAGAAGACATTGCAATAGTGACTCAAAAACATAACGAAAAGAAAATACATTTTGAAGAAATTGAAGATAAGATCATCTCTTTAAAGTCTGATCTAGAAAAGTATAATGAATGAAATAAGGAACTTCTTCAGGTATTTGAAGAACAAGAAAATGAGCTTAAAGAGGAAATTATTGAGTTAAGAACCCAGCTGGAAGAGGCAAGAAAAGTTGAAGAAGAAATAAGTAATTAGCTAAACGAAAAAGGGGATGACTCTGATAAAATAGAAACAAAAGGTAATCTCATTAAGAAGTAAATTAGTAGAAACGGAAAAACAATTGAGGTTTGAAGATAATATAGAGATATTTGACAATCATATTATCATTCAAAGGTCTCCCTCCACTAAATGAAGCCTTAGTTTTCATGAAAAAATGAAGGGAGAATCCAACTAATAGGCATGTGCAAGCAGTATCAGAGACAAAAAAGCAAGTTCTGAAAACCCTAGTAAAGAATCAAGTAGGAAAGTGAGTTTTTTAAATAAAATCATTTGCTCCCAAGAATAAGCATAGGATAAATGTAAACACCCAAAAAAGAAACAACAATTTATTCTCTCCCTTGATTGATGATATTGAGTGTTTTATCTGTCACAATTTTGGATACATTGCAGCTGATTGTAGAAAAAGATTATTTAGACCTCAAGCAAACAATCTCTCCACAAGAAGATCATTGGTTCCCAAGTATTCATGTTTTTTCAAGGATATTTTTTTACATGAAAATTATTTGGTCATAAGGCTATAGATTGCAGTTCATATAGAAATCAAAGGAACATGAATAAGGATTACTATGATTCTTTTTTTCCCTTCTCTAGTCACATAATGTGTTATACATCCAATAAATTCATATTTATGGAAAAATAATGGAGCAAGTCAACGAATTCTTTTAGACATTTTAGACAACATGTAGAACCTTTAAAGATAAACAACTGAAAATTAATTCATTTATCGAGAGACTTGAATAATAATCCTTTATCAATGGTCATCATATCACAAAAATGGAAAAGCAACAAGGGAAGTGTAAACTTGCACTATCTGCATTTGAAGAAGATGGCCATTGGTACATAGACAATGGATTTTCTCATCGCATGAATGGAGACAAGAGCATACTTATATATTTCAAGGAAACCAAGGGCAGTGACATTATTCTTGGAAACAATATACTAGTGAAAGTGATTAGGAAAGGTAGGACCAACCTTGTTGTCAAAAATAAAAAAGTTGTTGATGTCTTGCTAGTTGAAGGGTTAGAGCTTAACATATTGAGTGAGAGTCAAATGACTGAAAGAGGACATGAATTCATATTCAATTCAAGAGGATGAAAAATTATAGAACAATACAATGGAAAGATAATAGCTAAAGGAATCATAACTATAGATAATTTATATGTATTGAAGAAAAGTACTAAAAGAAATAAGAGACTAAAACAATATCTTATTTAGATTATGAATGAAGGAAGAAAGGCCCAAATTATAGTAAGGAGCACTACAAAATAATATTGACACAATCTCAAACGGAGCTAATGGTTGTAGTATAGAAGCAACAAAATGGTTAATCGAGGCCAATGTGCAGATGTAGGTCTGTAGAATTAGCCTCCCATTGGAGGTATAATTAGCTCAAAGGGATCTATGCACTATAATAGGGTTTCATGGATTGCTTGTGACTCGCTTATTTATCTTTTAGAAAATACATATGTGTATCTAAGAGTAAAATGCTTATTTATCAACCACATGCATGTACTTGAAAACTCTTAACATTGTGGTTGTACAATTTTTGGTTGAGTAGCTTTTGTTATGGAGAATTCTTATTTCAACCATATGTATTTTGGTACATTGGTTGAATATTATTTTTTCTTGGCATGCATTGTAATGGATCATTTGAATAATACATGTATGCATACTTTTGTGAAATACCTTGTCATGTACATTGTTGTTTTATTTTTGGTCCTATGGTTAGGCAAGTATAAGAGATAGAGCCTTGAGTAATGTGAAACTATGTAAGAGGTTGTTGAGTTGTGCTACAACCATGTACAAAATATTGGGAATCACTATTGCAGTCATATGTTATCATGTTCATCATTTTGTCTTGGTTGTCGGTCAGTGGGTTGAGTGGTCTTCGTTCCTAGCAAGAATTGAGAAAGTTAGATCAACCACACATGGGTTGTTGGATGTTACTATTGTAGTCATTATATAACCTTGTATCTTAATTGAAATATCCATGTACTTTCATTTTATTGTTCTCATCATCTCAGTGGTGCATGGGGTAGAATCATAATTAAAAGTGTGCATTAATGAGATTACTTCAGTTGTGAATGAGCTTATGGATGTCAATATCACAATCAAGTACTTTAGTGATTCAGCCATGTAATTTCCTTTGAAAAATGTACCTTCTCATTACTTACTTATACAACAACTTGGAAGAGGTCTTGGTAGACCTACGGGGGCATGTTTCATAGGAAGAAGCACATGGGGTTGGTATAAAGGCTTGTTACATGAAGGCATCATTTTCTTTGATTCCTTGTGTCTCTTTTGTAGTAGTGATGATTTCTGATAATGCTCTCATCTAACACAACATTTGATATCAAAATAACTTATTAAGTGGTGGTAGCATGTTGTTTAAATAGATATTTAACCACCCTTTTCCGTTAATGTCAAAGGGGGGAGTGACACAACCAATTTGCAGAGGAGAATATTAGTTGGGTGTTTATGGCTATTGATTGACATAAATGCCAGGGGGGAGAATGTTGGAAACATGGTGTCAATCAGTGTAACAAACCCTCATTGATTTTATATGTAAATAAAATAAGACCAAGGTCATGGGACATGTATTCCAAGATGAATTATTTGCAAAACATAGTGATGGGTATAACTTGTGATTAATTAATGGCTATGGAAATTGGCAAAGGAAAATTTGTCGTAATTAACATTTATTTATGGAAATAAATGAAAATAGGAGAAAAGGAAGTTGAAGAGACACAAATTTGCATGCAAGGGAAATTAGAGGGAAAATGAAGGAAAATGAAGAAAACAAAGGCCTCAGTGATAAAAAGGATTCTGAGGATTAGTTCACAACTTTTTTTTTTCAGTTCATTTTTTGAGCTCTCATTTCATTCTTTCATTCTTTCATACTCTTTCACACTTAGAGCATTCTTGGAGAATGCTTGGAGCACTCTAGTATTCACCTGGATTTGGACAAAGAAAGCAAAGGAAAGAAGGGAATCACAAGGAAACAGTTGGATCAACAACTATAGTTGGATTTATTTTCAAATAACAGGTTGAATGTGTGATTTCCTTGCTCATTTGTAGATGCATGGTATATGCATGTAATTATTTTGTTATTGTGTTGTCATTGAAATGGATACTTTCCTTGATTGATATTAGTTTTAGCCTTGCCTTGCCATTTCGTGGATAGCCATGGTGTTGTGTTTTTTTCCACTTGCTTTTTCTATTGGTGCTTGAGTTTCTGGTGGTTGTGGGTTGGACCAAACACTCTAAAGGCCCTGTAACATCTTGGGTTGAGTTACTAGTTCTTGGAGTAGTAGGTTGGGACAAACGCTTTGGAGCCCTTGGTGGGTTGAGTTTCTAGTCCCTGGAGTTGTGATGGGAACAAATGATCTGAAGCCCTGGAAAGCTATGAGTTGAGTTAGTAGTTCCCAGAGCCTTTGACAACTTGGGTACAGACCAATTTGGCTAATGATAGTGATTTCCTGACCACAGAGGTGGAATCATTGAGGTGGTTTGGGCTCTCAAATCCTTGGTTGGTTTTGTTTTGGTTTATTCCATGAGATCCCACATTCATGCTTAGAATATGGCATGGGGGTGATTGGCTGAAAGAGAGATTTGGTTCAACCCACTCTATGGTCGAGTGGTACATGGGATTCCCTGACATGGTTGGCATTTTCATATGTTAAGAAGAGTTATTTTCTTATTGTGATCTATGAGAACTTTCACTGGTTATCATGTTGACATTATGGCTGATTTTCCATGGCTTCTATGTTGGTTAATTGTTGGTTATATGATGTATGTTATCTATGGCTATTTTCATGATTTTATAGATTATTGAATGGTTGATGAATATATGGAATAAAAAGTGTTGTTGCAGTTAGAAAGAGAGATATTGGAGCCTTCCTGTTGATTCATAGATGAAGACTATCATTTTGCAATCAGATATGCATTCATGACCTATAGCTTACATGTTTTACAAAATGTCTACCATGGATAAGGAAATCTAGGATAAGTCCTTGCTTCAATTTTGAATGTTTTTCTTTGTCGTCATGTAAATTATGATTCTGGAAAGTTATAGGCAATTTTGGGTAGTGTTCTGGAGGTTGGCCTGAAAAGGTGGCATAGATCGTGGAACCACATGCTCAAAACTTAACGATTTATGCCATAAACGTATGGAAGAGGACCTATAAGTACGATTGGAGGCCTATAATTGTACTCTTTCCTTGTTGTGCATTTGGTTAGGGTGCTAGGGTAGAGAAAAAGGGTTCCAGCTTAGGGATTGATCACTTGGGGTGGTTGTTCAACTCCTAAGTGATTTGTAGTCCTTGTCGGATGTCAGTAAAGTTGTTAGTTTATCAGCTCCACTTCCATAAATAGAACTTGGAGGTTGGTTCATGTCATAGTGACACTAATCTCATGTTTACCCTAGCGAGCTTGTGAATTTGGGTAAGTGTGAGAGGGGGCATTACAGGGTGGTTTCAGAGCAAGGTTGCAGCACTGGACCTTGGGGCAAAATCAAATGATCATATAGGTTTGTATGTTGGCATGGAGGTATGATGGTCAATGGTTTTTATATGCATCATAGTTATATGCATGCTCATCATTCTATTACTATCGTGGCTACATGCATGGTGTGTTGAAGAATGTAACTAGTGTCAGTCTTCATAATTATATTTGAGTCATGATGTAATATATTTTTCAAAAGAAAGAAAAAGAAAATTTTATTATTAATGGAATTGACTTATTAAAGCATGGCTTGCATTCTTGGGTCAATTGTTTATAGGTCAAAGCCTCCATTGTAGGCTTTTATGGTTTATGTCAAGTGTCATTTTCCATGTCATATTGCAAAAGACCCCTCTGGGTATTTATTTGTCAAAGAAGATTTTTTTAATGTAAAATTAGGTCTCCTAGGCCTCCTCCACCAATTTGGCCTTAGAAAAGGACAATTAATCCTAACTAAGGGGCAGAATCACCTAGATAAAAGTAGTAAATCAACCTAATTTAGAGTATCATCTCAACAAGTTTGATTTGTAGTTGTAGGAAGTTGGAAAGGTTCAAAATTCTAAGGAAGAAGAGGAAAAGTCTAAGGGAAAATAAGAAGGTCTCTCTCAAGGTCTAGAAATCGAAATTTCTCTCTCCTATCCCACACATGTTAGGTTCTAGAGTGTTGCAAGGGGCCGAAATTCTACAGAAGATGGGAGGCTAGAAATCTGAAGCTGGCCTAAAATTTTGGTGAAGTTAGGGCTGAATTTCTTTAGTTCTAGGGTCTTGGTCTATCTCAATTTCAATTTACTAACTGGATTTTCCCCTATAAAGGGGTTTTAGCCTTGGCTGAGTGCCTACTTTTAGTGTCCGTGATCTTCATCTTTTTTCTTTGATGATTGATTGATGAGAATAGGATAAACAAAGAACATATAGAATTTAGTAAGAATATAATAATATCACAAGTAATTATCAGCATAAGAAAATATTTATGCCTTTTTTATTTTCTAACATTGTATCAGAGCTAAGGTGAAGAAGGAAGAAAAAGCCAGGTTGAATATTTATTAAGGAAAGGGAGATCAAAGGAAGGTAATTAAGGAGAAAGTATCATGTAAAAGAGATAAACCTACTATCTACAGGAACTATGTCAAACTCAATGAAGGGAGAAAACAAACTAGAAGGAGATTCCAACTATAGGGCTTGTAAGAAGAGGATAGATCTCATCCTCGAAAAGAACAAAGTTTTGGATCTTGTTCAAGGAAAACTTGAGAAGCCTAAATATGAAACAAATGAAGCATAGAAATAAAAGCTAAGAGAAACCAAAATCTTGGATATGAACTTAATAGTGGATGGAGTTAAGGAAAACCTAATTCCATATATACCCAACATAAATTCCGCTCAAGAAATGTATGAGGCTCTCTCCAAATTATTCACCATCAAGAACATCGGTGAAATAGAAAGCCTCAAGAATGAATTAAGTACTATTAAGATGACAAAATAAGACATTGTATCACCTGAATTTACAAGGATATTTAGAATCAAAGATGAACTCCAAGCAATAAATGAAATTGTCCCAGAAAAGGAGCCCATAATTACTGCTCTTATAAGACTACCAAAATCTTGGAGTTCCTTTGCATCAATACTTAATAGTTGGAAGGATATTCCAACTTTGGAATAAATGTGGAATGCATGCAGTCAACAAGAAGCTTGAATATCATTAGTAATTAACAAAAAGTATGAAGAAGAATAAAATATGGCTAATGCCTATTTTTATCATCACAAGAAGAAAAGTACCTTCAAGAAGTTCAAAGGACCAAAGAAGAAAGTTGAACTATCCAAGATTGAATGTTATAATTGTCAGAAGATGGGTCACATTGTTGGCATTATGATACATGTATTGTCTTTGATGGCAACTCACTCAGATGACATATCATAGTGCAGCAGGTCAATAGCAAAGAATTAATGATCAGAGAGAGGTATACCCAGGTTCACCTTGACAAAGTAGTGTATACACATGGGTTAACAGACAAAAAGGAGCGTATAACATACACATGCACTTTCACAGAAGGAAAGGCGCGTATATCTTGGAAAACTAAGTTTTGGTCCAAGGTATTTGGTCCATGGTATTAGTCCAAGGTATCTGGTCCGAGGTATTGACCCCAGGTATTTGGTCCAAGATATTGGTCCTAAGTGGTTTTGGTCCATGGTATTGAGAAAGGCCTAAGACTATAAAAGGAGGAGAATATCATTAGGCCAAGGTGTGCAAGTATTGAATAGTTGATGAAGTGTGAGATCCAGTATGCAGGTTATGGGTTTGTGATGCTTTGCTTGATTTGAACCAAGGATGCACCTATGTGGATGATGATGGATGATGGATCAGGATCTTAAGGCTTCGAATGTATTATCATGTGTTTTGATCATTGATAGACTATATTTGAATACTGACACATGTTTTATTCTACAAATGTTATGATCTGGGTATGACTGAATTCTGAAATAGTTGTGAAGTGTTTAAGGTAGTATTTGCAGATCTGCATGCAAGTTCGCTTTGGTAAAATCGTGTATACACACTGGTTCGGTTCATTAGAGTAGCATATACATTATGAAATATGATATTTGAATTTGCAGTTGGTTCTAGTGGTTGTTGCAGAGTTCTGGGTTCTGCTTTGTGTTATGGTGACTGTGTTTTGATGACATGGCTTTAGTGATTCAGTTGTTGGGTGATTCAAAGATTGATGATTGAGTGCAAAGGTTGTGTTGCAGTGGTGATTGATTTTGAGCTTCAATGTTATTGATGGGTCCAGTATGAAAATTGGATGAAAAGTGACCTTCATATATTGGTGTTGTGATCCAGGAGTATCCAGTCTGAAAATTTATGAAACGTGGTCCCTGGAGGAAGAGTGAAGGTTGGAGCCTTCAGTAGGCCGGCGCCTACGTACTAGTAAATATATCAGCTAGTACAAGAGCCAGGGGGTTGTAGCTCCCTTCCGGTAGAAGCTGGAGAATGAGAGAAGGTTGTAGCCTTCTGCAGGTGGGTGCCTATGTACTGGTATGAGTATGTACCAGTATAATATTGTAAACATGTTTTTCTTATATTAAAAGAAGACAATAGTAAATGGTTTTTGTCCCGCATTGGGTTTCCACCTTAAATCTTGGTGTTCATGTGTGTTTCTCATGTGTGATGGTCTGTTTTGTTTTTACTGCACCTGGTTACTGTTTATATGGTTAATGAAGTTTTGATGCATTGATTAAAGATCAACATATGATGAATTAACTGAATCATAAGTTTGTTGGATATACGCTACTTGCATTAAACACAATTGCATGTACACACGAGTTCCCCTAACTGAAGTAGCGTATATGAATTTGTTTATGGAAATGAAAAAGTTATTGATTTGCTAATACTGATTCACCTCCCCCCCCCCTCTCAGTATTATTTTCAATAATTGGTATCAGAGCAGGTCCTTCAGAAGAAGCTTGATCACTTGAAGGGAGATCCATCAAAATGAATAATCAAGAGAGTATGGGATCCATCAGACTACCAATCTTCAATGGGAGCAATTTTTTTTACTGGAAAATAAGAACTACAACCTATCTACAATCGCTTGGAATGGATTTTTGGGAAATTGTGGAAAAAGGATACTCATTTCCAACAATAATTCCTACAGATATGTCAAGTAAAAAGGATTATGAAACCAAAGCCAAAGCTGTCACTATTTTATTGGGAAGTTTGTCAAGGTCATGCAACTCAAATCAACCAAATAAATATGGGACAAAGTCATCCTGAGCTACGAAGGAGACTCTCAAGTAAAAGGTGCTAAGATTCAAACTCTCAGAATTCAGTATGAAACTCTTAAGATGCATAGTGATGAAAGCATAGCTAGTTACTTCATTCATATAGATGATATTGTCAATTGTATTAAGAATCTAGGTGAAGAAATTAAGGAAGTTGTCTTAGTTGAGAAAGTTATGAGATCCTTGTCTACTAAATTTGAACCCAAAGTGTCTGCTCTGGAAGAAAAATATGATCTACAGAATATCAGTATGACACAACTTCACAGAATCTTAACTACCTTTGAGATGAGAAAAGGAGGACCATCAAATAAGAGAGTATCCACAATTAAAGCATCAGAAAAGGGAAAAGAAAAACTCCATGAATCAAGACACATTTCAGAAGAAGAAGATGAGGTAAATTTTGTCAAGAATCTTCAACAGGGTTTTGGAAGGTCAAAGGTAAGCTATCTTTCAAATGCTTTTCTTGTGGTAGAGTTGGTCATTACACTACTAGATGCCCTCATAACAAAGGAAAGATGTCTGAAGAAGTTAATAGAAGCTATTATACTCATGATGATAGTGATGGCTTGTCCAATAGTGATGAAGATGATCAAGAAATTAAACTACTCATGGCATCTGAAAATAATGGCTCAGAAAAGGAAGATTTCCTTAAAGAAATTAGTCAACTTAAAATCAGCTTGGCAGAAAAGGATACAGTCATAAACAGAGTGATACATCAACTCACTGAAAAGGAAAAACACAATGAAGTTTTAGAATGTGAAGTGGTAAGTCTAAGAAAATAACTTGAAAAGACAAAGACTCTAAGTCTTAGATTTGCTAAAGGATCAGAAATGTTAGATGAAATCCTCAAAGTTCAGCGTTCACCCATTATAAAGATTGGTCTTGGTTTTCATGAAGGTGAATCTAGTTCACAAGGTAAGGTATGAAAATCCAATGAAAAATATTACATGCTCAACATGGAAATAGAAAGTCAACCCCATCAACAACTAAGGAAAGAGACTCTTCAAAGAAAATCTTTTACTCCTAACTGTGGAAGTAATAGTTGGTTATTTCCATCAAATAATGATGTTGAATGTTTTATATGTCATAATTTTGGACATATTGTAGCCAAATGGAGAAATAGAATGGTTCAAGACCATCACACAGAAAAATCATCAAGTTCCAGGTACTTTAAGGGATATTGTTTTACTTTCAATATGTTTGGTCACAAAGCTATTGATTGCAATAAAAGGAATATGAAACATGTAAGATGTTATGCATGTAACAAGTTTGGACATAACATAAAGGAATGCAGGAGAAAAATTCAGACACCAAACCAAAAGGAGCATACATCATCTCAATCCTAGGTATTGAAGAAGACAAAATTATTGTCAAAAAGATGTGGCATAGCTCAATTTGTAGACATAACAGACCTAGGGGAAGCTAAAAGTGTAAAAATTTAGTATTCCATTTTTCATATGCACCTATTATGAAGAGAAGTCGTGTATATATGTGAGTTAAATGTTGCACAATCATGTATATGGTGTTCTGAGGAAAAAGCAGTAGTACAGACTATGGACAAGGAGTCTGATATGGTTCAGTTGCTTATCTTCTCTATTTGATGATGGTGTGGCACAGGTTAAGGGGGAGCATATTCTTCTAATAATGCATTGTTGGCATTATCTTAGAAGATATTGTTATAGATCTGCATAATTGTCTTGATTTAGGTGACTCTTTTGATGATGGAAATATACAGGTAGCTAATGCTGCTAACAGATGCTTATGGTGCAAATAATATATGGCGTATGATAGTTGATGACTATCACGATCTTGTTTAGGTCTTTGGTCTAAATGTCATGTATATATTTTAAAAGACCCATGAGTCATATGATGTAATTTGTACCCCCACTATGCATGGGAAGGATGATGTAATAACTTCTATTTCAGTCATGTATAAACATTTGGCATATCCCCACTTGGTTGGGTGGATGAGTAAAAAATGGTGTATCCCCACTTGGTTGGGAGATTGATATATGTAAAAGTCATTGGTGATAAGAAGGGCATACTCAATTAGTTGAGTTGTAGAGTCATGTCATTCTTTTGAAAAATATTTTCGCAGACTCTGCATGTGCTCAGGGGGAGCATGGACGGATTGGTACATCTTAGCATGTACAAAGGGGGATCTCAATCAGAGATTTCAGCATGTACTCAGGGGGAGTATGGACATCATCAAAGGGAGAGAATATCTTGGTCCGCCCTTTGCCCTTGATGCCAAAGGGGGAGAGTGACTTGGTGTTGTTGTTGCCCTCAAGTCCAAAGGGGGAGATTGTTGGCATTATGATACATGTATTGTCCTTGATGGCAACTCACTCAGATGACAGATCATAGTGCAACAGGTCAATAGCAAAGAATTAATGATCAAAGAGAGATATATGCAAGTTCACCTTGACAAAGTAGCATATACACGCGGGTTAACAGACCAAAAGGAGTGTATAACACACGCACTTTCATAGAAGGAAAGGCATGTATATCTTGGAAAACTAAGTTTTGGTCCAAGGTATTTGGTCCATGGTATTTTGATCCATGGTATTGGTCCAAGGTATCTGGTCCGAGGTATTGACCCCAGGTATTTGGTCCAAGGTATTGGTCCTAAGTGGTTTTGGTCCATGGTATTGAGAAAGGCCTAAGACTATAAAAGGAGGAGAAGATCATTAGGCCAAGGTGTGCAAGTATTGAATAGCTGATGAAGTGTGAGATCCAGTATGTAGGTTATGGGTTTGTGATGCTTTTCTTGATCTGAACCAAGGATGCACCTATGTGGATGATTATGGATGATGGATCAGGATCTTAAGGCTTGGAATGTATTATCATGTGGTTTGATCATTGATAGACTAGATTTGAATACTGACGCATGTTTTATTCTGTAAATGTTATGATCTGGTTAGGACTGAATTCTGAAATAGTTGTGAAGTGTTTAAGTTAGTATTTACAGATCTGTATGTGGGTTAACTTTGGTAAAAGTGCATATACATGCTGGTTTGGTTCATCAGAGTAGCGTATACATTATGAAATATGATATCTGAATTTGCAGTTGTTTCTAGTGGTTGTTGCAAAGTTTTGGGTTTTGCTCTATGCTCTGGTGACTGTGTTTTGATGACAAGGCTTCAGTGATTCAGTTGTTGGGTGATTTAGAGATTGATGATTGAGTTCAAAGGTTGTGTTGCAGTGGTGATTAATTTTGAGCTTCAATGTTGTTGATGGGTCCAATATGAAAATTGGATGAAACGTGGCCTTCATATATTGGTGTTGTGATCCAGAAGTATCCAGTCTGAAAATGTTTGAAACGTGGTCCCTGGAGGAAGAGTGAAGGTTGGAGCGTTCAGTAGGCCAGAGCCTACATACTAGTAAATATATCAACTAGTACAAGATCCAGGGGGTTGTAGCTCCCTTGCAGTAGAAGCTGGAGAATGAGAGAAGGTTGTAGCCTTCTACAGGTTGGTGCCTTCATACTGGTATGAGTCTATGCTAGTACAAGATTGTAAACAGGTTTTTCTTATATTAAAATAAGATAGCAGCAAGTGGTTTTTGTCCTGCATTGGGTTTCCACCTTAAATCTTGGTGTTCATGTGTGTTTCTCATGTGTGATGGTCTGTTCTTTTTTTACTGCACCTAGTTACTATTTATATGGTTAATGAAGTTCTGGTGCACTGATTAAAGATCAACATATGATGAATTAACGTAATCATAGGTTTGTTGGATATATTCTAGTTGCATTAAACACAGTTGCGTGTACACACGAGTTCCCTTAACTGAAGTAGTGTATATGAATTTGTTTATGGAAATGAAAAAGTTATTGATTTGCTAATACCGATTCACCCCCCTCTTATTATTATTTCCAACAATTAAAAAAAATGACCAAGAATAATAAAATACAGCTAATGCCTATTTTTCTCATCACAAGAAGAAAGGTACCTTCAAGAAGTTCAAAGGACCAAAGAAGAAATTTTAACTATCCAAGATTGAATGTTACAATTGTCAGAATATCGGTCATTACAAAAATTAATGTCCAGAGAATCCAAAAAATAAGAAGAGAGATAGGTATCAAACAAATGTTACCAATGAATATCCACCCAAGAAGAACAATATTGAAGAATTAGAAGTCAAGGACTTATACTACTAAGTCCTCTGTCTCACATATCTCTCTTTGTATTCTATTTTAAGTTTTGAATTGTTTTCCTTTATGTTTTTATTTCTAGAGTTTACTGGTCTAACATGTATTGTTAGAACATCTTTGAATTATTTTGATGAGTTATTGAGATTGGATTAAGAGGGAGCCATCGCAATTTTACCAAAAGATAAGTATATTTCTCCTTTTCTCCTCTTTTATGTTTGGTTTCTCTCTCATATCATGATATCTTTGTATTGTATGCTAATAACATTTTATTTATATTTTCCTTGGGTAGGAAAGATTGAAGAATGAAAAAAGCTTATGGAGGAGAATTCAAAAGATAGACATACTTGAAGCATGGAAGAATTTATGTTGCAAAGAAAGCTCTTCAAGAACTAAAGTCCTATAAGGCTTGTTTAAGAACAACTCAAGATATGTCTTAGATTACAAGTTCTGCTACAAGATTATCTTCATAAAGGTATGTTCATTTTCTTTTGAAATTTGCCTTACGTTATTGACATCATTATGTTTAGGGTTTTGAATCTTAAAGATTCTTGTTAGGATAATTAATCTTTGGATTAAATCCACCCTCATCATTCTATAATTTTGATCATTCTTATGAAACCCTAATCTTTACGGTTCACTATAACACCCTATACTATTATTGCTAAGGGTGTGGCAATGTTAATTATGAAACCCTAGTCTACTTAGGGTTGTTGATAAAGTCTAGAAGTCCTATTCTTTTGATTTTTAGGGTTTTGGTATTTTTTTATGATAGAAACCCTAGTTCTTTAAGGTTTGTTGTTAATGTCTAGGTTATATATTAAAACCATATAGCTTTAGGGTCTAGTGAATTATGATTTATGATCAAGACTGTTTTATTGGCTAAAATGAGGTCATAGGAATGAAACCCTAGGTATATATTCATTTGTGTGATTGAAACCCTAGTCTGATCAAAATTGTTGTATATCTAACTTTGATGTATTAAATTTTGTATATTAGGTTTGCATAGTAGATATTGTTATGAAATGTTAATGCATGATTATGAAATCCTAGATGTATGCAAGCTTGATAACCTAATTATTGATACTCGTGTTTAGTTTGTGAAATGTAGGGTTTAAGACAAAAACCTAGTAGTGATTAATATTCTAGGAGATAATGATATTGTTTTTTATTGTTGATATGAATTTTCTTTGTTGATAAAATCTAGGGTTTGCAACAAACCTTAGTAGAGTTTGAAAGTAATATTGAATCCCTAGATGTATAGTAATATGATTGGATTTTATTTTTTTATATATCTAAGGCTTTGTGTCTTGATGATAAAATCTAGGGATTTGTGACAAAACCCTAGTGAGAAGTTGAAGTCTAGTATGTAAAAAGATGTATCTCTTGTTGATTATGAACCTAAATAGGTTTATGTATTTGATGTCTAAAGTCTAAATTCTTCCATAATATGATTTAGTTAACTTCATGATTCCATATATTTGTACTTTGTACTTTCTATTAAAGTTTTGTAGGTACATGATCTTCAAGATGCAAAAGATGTTTGTAATTGAAGATGAGCATGATGAAGGAAACTATAAGAATGATGATGATCAAGATAACCTTGATGCTATGAAACATGGAAAGGGTGAAGTTCTCTTCAATGTTATTAACCTCCCCAAGTTAAGAGGGAGCCTAGATAGAAAAGGTAATTCTCCCCAATTGAGAGGGAGGGCATAGTAAATACCTTGAAGAAAGGAAGAAACCAAAGATTCAATGAAAGTACTACATAAGGATTTGAAAAGTAATGAGGATGTATTTGGTGTTGTTGAAGAAATGAAAGAAGAAGAAAGCTTCCGACAAATTGCATATGGATAACTTAATGACGATATAACTGGCATCAGGATGATTAAGGACCCCAAAGTTTTGTGTTTACTTGTATATATATGTTTGAAAGGTTATTACTGATTGGGGTTGTGTTTGTACAAGTAAAATATCCCCATAAGAAGGTTGAACACTTTGGAAGCATGCTTGAACAAATGGATGTATCTGATTTAGTTTATCAGAGAGATGAAGCATATAATGGCAAGATTCTTGGGATGAAATCTGGTCAACCTATGTGTTGATGTCTAGATCTCGAAAAGGGAGGGTGGCATTGGTCATGGAGCTCTAACGTTGGATACACACCTAGATCCCTGGGTTGGTGGTAGATCTTAAAAGCATGATGGTACCTAGAGTTGGATAAATTTTGTGTCCCCTTAGTCCCACCCTGATAGAATACCCTAGTTAGGTATCTAGTTTGCAACGCTGAGTGCGTTAGAACTCTTCGTAGTTCATTTTCAAATAGCCCATGTACCTTTATCTATATGTGATTATGAATATCTCTCTAGTTAAGAGGGAGTGTTGAATAATGTAACTAGTGTCGGTCTTCATAATTATATGTGAGTCATGATGCAATATATTTGTCAAAACAAAGAAAAAGAAAATTGTATTATTAATGAAATTGACTTATTAAAGCATGGGTTTCATTCTTGGGTCAATTATTTAGAGGTTAAACCCTCCATTTAAGGATTCTAAGGTCTATGTCATGTGTTCTTGTCCATGTAATATTGTAAAAAACCCTTTTGGGGATTTATTTGCCAAATAAGAAATTTATTTTATTTAAAATTAGGTCTCCTAGGCCTCCTCTATTGAGTTGGCCTCAAATAAGGACCATTCGGCCTAATTGAGGGGAAAAATAACCTATATAAAGGAAACAACACGACATCATTTGGAGTATCATCTCAACAAGTTTGATATGTAGTTGCAAGAAGTTGGAAAGGTGCAAAATTCTAAGGAAGAAGAGGGAAAGTCTAAGGAAAAAGAAGAAGGTATCTCTCAAGGTTAGAGGTTAAAATTCATCTCTCCTATCCTACACGTGTGAAGTTATGGAGTGTTTCAGGGGGCCAAAATTTTGCAGAATATGGGAGGTCGAAAATATGAAGTTGGGCCTAAATTATGGTGAAGTTGGGGCTAAAATTTTTGGGTTGATGTTGTACTATAGTTGTTGGACAAGAAGAGACTATTGAAGGTTGCTATATCTTATTGGAAGGCTGACTTGGTGGATGAGGAAGGCCTTTGAGTCTAGGGTCTTGGTCTGTCTCAATTTAAATTTACATAAGGAAGTGTTATGACTAGTTTTTCCCCTATAAAGGGGATTTAGCCTTGGCCGAGTGCCTACTTTTGGTGTCTCGGATCTTCATGTTTTTGATTTTATGATTTCTTTATGACAAGAAAATAAAGAAAAAACATAAAGAAATTAATAAGAAAATAATAATATCACAAGTAATTATCAACATAAGAAAATATTTTTGCCTTTTTTATTTTCTACCATGATGGATGATTAGTGCGGCCATAAGCACATGCAATGACTAGTCATGCATGATAGTAACTTATTGTTATATGGATTATGGTCATATGCATGATTATTGTGGTAATTCATCTAAGATCTTATTGTTATATGTATCGTGCTAATCTAGATTTGCATGTGCAAATGGTTATGGTTACGATATTCATGTATGAGTTAATATATACTGGTGATATTGTGTCGTAGTAATCTGGACTGAATTGTGTAGATGTGATAGCCTCCCGTAGGATACATTGAGGTATGATTTTTATTATCTCATCTATTTGATTTATCTAACATGGTATGTTTGGAGGAAATAGAAGATCAAGGATGAAGAGCAGATGTTAGTGTACAAAGATTTCGAAAAGGTGTAACAAAAATAATTCACTTAAGTCACTGGTGACAAGTGACCCTAACAACAAGATATGTTTGTTTATGCTTGAGATCTGCAATGACAAAAGAAGAAAAAACCTACAACAAAAATATCATATACAATCTAAAACATACAAAATAAATAAATAACTGATCCAATAACCCAATAGAAGAAGACTTGAAATGAACGATATTTTTATTAATAACACTTGGTGAAGAATATCTACAACATGGGTTTGTAAATCCCCCTCCATGGGATGCATCCTTTGATGTCCTTGTGCTTCAATGATTTGTTTCTCTCTCTCAATATGCTGAAAGCCCAAAACAAGATAGAAATCAAGTGGGACCTCAAATGACATGAGATGATAATGGTGACAGTGATAGTGATCATGGTGAAGAATGAATAGAAAACCCCCTTATTTATAATAGAGCCTTGGGCTAAATTTTAATTTGGAAAATAATAAAATATTATTGACCAAATCAAGATCTACCTATTAGGAATACTTTATTATATTTTTTTGAAGAGGGAAAAGATATTCAAAGTGCGAAAATGTATTTATTTAGAAAATGGTTAAAGTGATTAACAAATAAAATGATTTATTAATCAATTTGAAAGTATTCAAAAAGACATTAATTTGAAATAATTATTGAATAATGGTTTAACAAATTATTCAAGAAATAAAATTAAGGAATAATAAATAAGTAATGATTTATTTAATTATTCCAAGGTGATTTAGTCATACATGACGAGGAATAATTATCAAATAATGATTTAATGATTATTCCTAGAGAAAATTAAATAATGATTTATTTAATTATTCTCATGAGGCTTTCTAATTTTAATCAGAGATAATTTAATAAAAGTGGTTTACTAAATCATTTCCTATAGTGAAAGTGAATTTACTATGGTAAAATTAATCCCACATGTTAGAAAATTATATATTACGGAGCAATGGAACAAATAAAATATTGTAGAAATATAAACACAGAAAACACATAAAACAAGAGAGACAGAGATATATGTGGTTCAACCAATTTAGGCTACGTCCACACCAAACAGCCAATCCTTCCTTTCTATTATCCAGCAAAATGAAGAGACACAACCTACAGCGGATCTGCTGTAATATTCTTTGTTTTCTCTCACAGTCTAACCTCTATGTTTCTCGCTCAAAGAATACACATCTATTACACAACCTCAAATACATTGCCCTCATACAAAGAGAGGGGTTTCCTTTTAGGGAAAAAAACCACAAATTAAACATAAGTTCTACCGTCAGACCATCTGCCTAATGAATGGCCCAGATTGACTATAAATTACTATATTTTACAAGGCAATTTTACATCTGTTTTTAGCTTCGGGGGTGCTTCCCTTGAAACCCTCGTCGGGGACCGCTGGCCCTCGGACCCCCCAGCCGGGGGGAGATCGGCCCCCCTGAACCCCCATGGGGGGGACAACTCCCCCTCGCACCCCCCCATGTGGAGGGGTGTACAAAATTCCTGGGGTATACATCTGGCTGAAACAAAGACCTCTAAACAATCATGCTCCATACTCAACAATCTTCCACTTGGAGAATGATTGTAGCAACTCCACCACTGCTTCATTTGCTAGACAATGACTCCTCTTGGGACCTGGCTGTTTCTCATCTTCATCTTCATCCTTGAAGACCAATTGAAACTGAACATATTCTCAGTTTCTCCCTAGTTACAGCTTTTGTTAGCATATCTGCAAGATTCTGGCTAGTGTGTATCTTTTCCAGCTTCAACTCTCCATCTTCCAACACTGATCGTATGAAATGGTACTTGAGTTGTATGTGTTTAGTCCTAGAATGAAATGCTAAGTTATTTGTAAGATGAATGGCACTTTGGCTATCACTGTATAACATGCCCATATCATGCTCCTTACCCAATTCATCCATAAACCTTTGTAACTAAATCATTTCTTTACTGGCCTCTATAGCAGCAACATACTCTGCTTTTGTTGTTGAAAGTGCAACAACACTTTGGATTTTTGAAACCCAACTGGCAACTGTTCCACCAATAGTAAATACATATCCTGTAGTGCTCCTCCTGTTATCTCTGTCACCTGCCATATCTGCATCACATATCCTTGTAGAGAAATGTTTGAACCACCAAAGCATAATGCTTGATTTGTGGTACCTTTCAAATATCTGAGAATCCATTTCACTGCCATCCAATGTTCATTTCCTGGATTGTTCATTTACCTGCTTACAACTCCCACTACATGTGCAATATCGGGCCTTGTGTAGACCATTGCATACATTAAGCTTCCAACTGCTAATGCATATGGAACTTTAAACATATAATCCATGTCTTCTTGGGTCTTTGGGCACATTTCCTTACTAAGTTTGAAATAGCTAGCAAAAGGTGTACTAACTAGTTTTGCATTGTGCATATTAAATCTTTTCAACACCTTTTTATGTACTCATTCCGAGACAATGTTAATTTACGGTTTTTCCTGTCTCTAGTTATTCTCATACCAAGGATTTATTTTGCAGCTCCCAAATCCTTCATTGCTAATGAATTTGCCATTTTTATTTTGAGCATATTTATTTCCCGCATTTTAGACCCTGCAACAAGCATGTCATCTACATATAATAACAATATAATATAGCTGCCATCATTTTGCTTTTTCAGGTAAACACAATGATCAGAGTGACATCTAGTATAACCTTGTTCAGACATAAACTTGTCAAATTTTAGATACCACTACCTTGGAGCCTGTTTTAATCCATTTAAGCTCTTCTTCAACCTGCACACTAGTTTCTCCTTCCCTTTCACTTCATATCCTTGTGGCCGCTGCATATATATCTCTTCCTCCAAATCCCCATGGAGAAAGGTTGTCTTTACATCTAACTGCTCAAGATGCAAATCTTCAATTTCTACTAGACTTAAAATAGTTCTGGTTGAAGTCATTTTAACAACAAGAGAAAATATTTCATCAAAATCAATACCTTTCTTCTGTGCAAACCCCTTCACCACAAGTCTAGCTTTGTACCTCTATTTTCCTCCATCTTCTTCCTTCTGCCTGTAAACCCATTTATTCTTCAATGTAGTTTTTCCTGCAAGCAACCTTACTAAGTCCCAAGTCTGTTTATGCATTAAGGAGTCCATCTCTTCTTCCATGTCTACCTCCCACTTCTTCCTGCTTTCAACTTGCATTTCTTCTTCAAAACATTTGGGTTCACCAAAATCAGTCAACAATAAATAATATAATGAAGGAGAGTATTGTTCACGGGGTCTACTTATCTTGGTAGATCTTCTAACACCACTTTCAGGTGTTTTGGGTGCCTGTTGCTGTTGTGGTGGTTGATGTTGTTGTGGTTGTTGATTATTATTATTTTCAGGCACCTTTACTTTTTTAGTGATTTCATCAAGAACTACGTATTCCTTGATTTCTTTTTCCCATTTCTTTTCCTGCAACTGATTCTTATACAAGACATTTTCATTGAATATTACATCTCTGCTCCTAATAATTTTTTGATTTTCGTAATCATATAAGCGATAACCAAAATCATTAACACCATATCCAATAAAGGTACATTTATTTGACTTTGCCTCAAGCTTTGTTCTATTTTCTTTATCAATATGGACAAAGGCCTCACAACCAAAAGGCTTTATAAAAGAGTAGTTTACCTTTTTACCTATCCATGCTTCCTCTGGAACACCACCATCCAAGGAACTTGAAGGCCCTCTATTTATTAGATAAACAATAGTATCTATAGCATCTGCCCAAAATTGTAAAGACAATCCTACATGTAATCTCATGCACCTTGCACACTCCATGATTGTTCTGTTTATCCTTTCTGACACACCATTTTCTTGTGGTGTTCTTGGAACTATCTTCTCTCTATGAATTCCATGCTCTAAACAGTACCTATTAAACTCTTTGCTGCAATATTCACCTCCATTGTCTGATCTAAGACACTTCAATTTCTTTTCTGTCTCAATCTCAACCAAAGCTTTCCATTTCTTGAAAGTATCAAATACATCAGATTTATTCTTAATACAATAAATCCAAGTTTTTCTAGTTGCATCATCAATAAAAGTAACATAATAATGAGAGCCATCGAAAGATGATACCTGAGCAGGTCCCCATACATCTGTATGCACAAGCTCTAATTTTTCATTCTTCTTTTCTTTCCCAACTCTGAGAAATCTGACTCTCTTCTGTTTTCCATAAATGCAATTCTCACAGAAGTCCAAATCAACATTCTTCAAACCCGGCAATAAACTCCTTGAGTGAAGAATCTTCATCCCTTTTTCACTCATGTGTCCAAGCCTATGATGCCATAATGCTGCATCTGCTCCTTTGGAAGTTAAAGCATTAACAGAGTTAGAAATACCATTGCATAAATACAATGTACCAACCTTTTCGCCTTTTGCTATTACCAGGGCTCCTTTGGTGACCTTCCAAGCTTTATCTGTAAAAGTTGTCACGCAACCTTCACCACCTAACTGCCCTGTTGAAATGAGATTTTTCTTTAGATCTGGAACATACCTCCTTTAGTAGCCATTTGTTTCCATTCTACTGTTTTATAAGAACCTTACCCATTCCAACAATTTTACAGGGTTTATCATCACCCAAACGAACTTGTCCAAAATCTCCTTGAACATAGTCATGAAAGTATTTCTTATCAGGTGTGGCATGGAATGAGGCCGCTGAATCTACCACCCAGGAATCAGTAATATTTTCGAAAGAAAGAATCAAAGCATCTTGTAACACCTCACCTATCACATTTGCTTCATGATTGTTTTCTTGATATGCATCTCCTTCTTTTCCCTTCCAAGATCTACAATCTTTTTTTAGGTGTCCTTTCTTTCCGCATTTCTAACGCACTATCCCCGATCTAGACTTGGATCTGCCTTTCCTTGATTTACTGCGATATCCTGAGCTCTTTCCTCTTTCCATTTTTCTTCCCCTAGACTCTGCACTCAAAGCATTACTCGATGTCTCACCAGATATTTTCCGTCACATTTCCTCACTAAGGATAGCACTGACAACATCATCAAACTTTAAAGTACTAGATCTAGAAATAGAGTTACTAATGGCCATTACTAAACCATTCCAACTTTCTAGTAATGAGCACAAGAATAACATATCTGTAACTTCAAATTCAAAATTTACCCCTACAAAACATAACTGACTTGTAACAGTATTAAAACCATTTAAATGGTCTGCAATAGATCCACCTTCCAACATCTTCATATTAAATAACTGTTTCATAATAAATACCTTGTTTGAGGCTGAGAGTTTTTCATATAGTTTCTCCAACGCCTTAATCAAACCCTCTGTTGTTGTTTCCTTTGAAATGTTGAAGGCAACCAATGCTAAAAGGCACAACCGTACTATTCCAAGTGCCTTTCTATCGAGAAGGTTCCATTCTTCATCTGTCATACCAGTCGGCATCTTTGTTTTTCTTCCCAATAGTAGGTATTGATCTTTCTAATACAGATAATCTTCCATTTGCATCTTCCAGAGCAAGAAGTTTTGGCTGTTAAATTTCTCGACCCTAAACTTACCATCTTCCACCATTTCTGCCACTTGAATAAGGAACCCTTCTTTCCTGCGCGTTTATTAGCCAAATAGGCCTTCGGCTCTGATACCAGTTGTTAGAAAATTATATATTACGGAGCAATGGAACACACAAAATATTGCAGAAATATAAACATAGAAAACACATAAAACAAGAGAGACACAGATATACGTGGTTCACCCAGTTTGGGTTATGTCCACCCCGAACAGCCAATCCTTCCTTTCTATTATCTAGCAAAATGAAGAGACACAACCTATAGCAGATCCACTGTAATATCCTTTGTTTTCTCTCACATTCTAACCTCTCTGTTTCTCGCTCAGAGAATACACATCTATTACACAACGTCAAATACAATGCCCTCATACAAAGAGAGGGGTTTTCTTCTAGGGCAAAAAACCCTAAAATAAACATAAGTTCTACCATCAGATCATCTACCTAATGAACGGCCCAGATTGACTAGAAATTACTATATTTTACAAGGCAATTTTACATCTCTTTTTAGCTTTGGGGGCGCTACCCCCAAAACCCCCGCCGAGGGACCACTAGCCACCGGACCCCCTAGCCAGGGGGGATCAGCCCCCCATTGAACCCCTGCAGGGGGGAACAAGTCCCCCCCGCACCTCCCCGCGTGGAGGGGTGTACAAACTTCCTAGGGTATACATCCAACTGAAACAAAGACCTCTATACAATCATGCTCCATACTCAACACCACATGGTGTATTTTGATCCACCTAGTTAAAAATGACTAGGTGATCATTTTTTAGGTGATAACAGATTTCCCCCCAATGTATGAGTGTCACGAGAAAATCATATAACGAAAATATGTTGTAGGATACACCTCCACAAGACACCGAAGGTGGGGGGGGAGAGAGAGAAAGAGAGAGAGTTGAATCAATGCAAGGGAGGATGAAGGAATGGAGGGGGCGAGACCTACTAAGCTTATATAAGTCTCCTTTTATTTTGGAGTACATGACGTCAAATGAGGCGGGGGAGGCATACCCATACTTGCCGAGATAACACAATACAAATAATAATGGTGATCCCAATAATGTGGGACTGAGCTACAAAGTACATGATACATGAAATATGATGTTTTAGCATCAATGGACCAAAAAATGTTACAATAATAAAATGAGTCCCATATACATAATATGTCTGGAAAACAAAGGCTAGGACTAAATACAATAACATATGTTGATCATAGTACATGAGACATAATTCCCCTCAAGTTGGCATGATGGGGGGGAATCATAACCAAAGAATACTTGCTTCATGGGAAAGGGCTTTGAATATCATAATGGATCATAGGAAGGAGACATGCATGCTGTGGGCACTGCAAGTGGTATAAATTGACCCATCAAATTTGTGGAACTGCATCTAAGGCTAGAGCATGATTTGTTGACATCTGGGCATGTGGGGGACTACCTGATGGGCCACCCCCTCATGAGGTATGGAACATATCAAATGTACCTAGGAAATACTAGTACAATTTGCTGAATCACCGGCTTATCAAGTGTACGATTCTTGATCGTGCGATGAGTTGGAGTCAAGAACGCAAGAAACAACCAAGTCAAAGGGAAATAATGATTCCCTTTGATTGATTTAAGGCACCAAATAATGATGAAAGATGGAACCAAGGTAGACTTCCCTCTAGACCACTCTCTTGGAATAAATGTGTTGAAGTCAGAAAAGAGGGCCTCCCAGAGCTGAGGTAATGAAGAATCCTCAACAAAGGCCCGAGTGTCATAGTAATGTGAGTGATGGACTAACACCAGGGATGATGATGGAAGGATACAAAATGAGAGGGAAATAGATGACTTCCATTGTCAGGGCATTATATGCATGGTTTACCTGGCAACAACTGGATCGATTCCAGAGGGGATGGTCAATTACTCAGATGAAGGGTTTTGAAAGATGGAGCATTGTAGCTGGAGGCCAAATATGAGCATAGTGGGATGAATGTGAAAAACATGTGTATGGAACATTGTAACAAGACTCAAGGGGACATGAAATAGACTCCATAGCTGCAAGGGTGACTCATCTCTGATGCTCTAATAAGGGTGACTCGATGATGCTGCCATATGGGGGGAAGCCCAAAGGGGACCATAAAAAAAATGAGTAAAAATGGTTACTTGTGACGAAAATCAACATCTTAGTTGATCAAAGTATGGGTGACTCATATGAAGAAATTCAATTTTAATAGGCAGCAAAGTGAGACCTTGTGGAAAAAATGGCTTCCTAGTGAAGTGCCAAATTACAAAAAACAAAGAGAGACCCATTATATAACTTGGTGAGAGATTTCCAATGATGCATATTGTTTGTCAAACCAAGCTATGGTTTGGTTGCAATGGGTGACAGAAAAACTAGGCCTTTTTCTTATAAAAGGGCTTCTTGCCCCAAAATCCAATTCATTTGCATAGTGAGTTGTTAGAGAATTTGGAGAGACAGAGAAGGCCCTAATTCTTGAGGAGATCATAGAAGAAAAATCGACCGTTAGAGTTTGGATATACGATTTTCAGGTAGGTGAACTTACTGGTCTAAAAATGACCTTAATGCTTGTTAGAAGGATGGTTCCTAGTGAAGAATTAAGCGAATAACAGATAATGAGAATGAACCAATAGAGGAGGTCTAGAATCATCCCCATCCACCAAGTCGAACATGGGGACAAGGTGGTAAGTGTGGCATCACATAGAGTAGAACGTGTTAATATATGGTATCAAACATCTATGCTATGTGATGTGTATATGGCTAACCAGAGAGGATAGTAGGGAAAACTATCCAAGAAATGAAAGGATAATTGACCATACCTAGATTGTTGGGGTCTGGGTCGAGACTTATTTTAATCTAGTGAGAAGGTGGTCAGGGGTTCCATCATTCCACCGCATGAGATATTTCCCCCCAACACATAATTATGGATGGGACTTATTGGGTATGCAAAGGTGGGTATGAATCCCCTAGTTATATGAGTTTGTGGAGTGCAATTGTGTTCCAAGTGCTTAGACAATGGATTCAAGCATTCAACCCTACTGACGCAATATTCTCAAGAGGATGATGAGGAGATGTAGGGGCATGGGTGCCTCCAAGTTTTGTATGTATGGTTATAGCATGTTATGGGCATGCCAAGTGTATTTAGAATAATGAATTCTAAACACATTTTGATGATGTGGTTCACCATTTGTTGTTTATCAGTGTGTTTTTATGGGAAGAACTAATGGATGGAGTAGGAGAAAGGAAATGGTAGATTACCAATCTTGCTTGATACTGCATATATGAGTCAAATGGACTGAATTTCTAGGTCTACATACATGGTGTCACTATAACAAAGAGTGGCTTTAGATATAATGAACTTATGCTTACCTACATGACATGATGGTTGAGTTGTTGACATAGTATGGAGGAATGATTAAGTGGATCATCCCCATCGTGATCTAAAATGATATGGGACTCTAGCGTTTCTTCATTATGGGAAAGAAGGATGGGAGTATAGCCGACACTATCAGATGTAATAGGAGGGTTGGGGAAAATTAATTCTCATGGATTCTGAAAAATGGATGCCCCCTTACCCAAACATTGAGTGTTAAAGTAACAACCACAAGGTGGATGTGGATTGAATTCATGGGTTTGAAGTAAGGGGTTATTGAACTAATCAACCCCACCATGGATGAAGTCTTTGGACTACATGGAATATTGATCATGGCTTTGCTACATAAGGAACTACACATGATGGTGCATATCATCCTAAGGATAATCAGGGGTAGTCATGGCTTCTATGATTTCTTCATTAGAATGAAATATGGGACGATGGGAGGAAGATAGACCACATGATGAAGAGGAGTTACCTAAGGTATCTTCTTGAGAGACAAGGTTTACATGTGCATCATAAAAAAGGGAAGACACATGACTAGTAGATGTAACATCTACCAATGTTGAGACTGAAGTGTTCGTCAAAGGAGGTTCGACACAATCAAAATAGGAAACATCAAGGGAGTCCCAATAGATCGATAGCAGGGATGAGGATAGGTATAGAAGAGGGGTGTAACTATCCGTCATCTCGACACCAGAGGAGGGATTGTCATGGGTGATTGAGAGGCCTCCTGTTATGGCATAATAGTGGGACCACAACTAGTAGGTAGAAGACAAGTGGAATCACTACAATCGATACCTAACTCACAAAGAACTTGAAGTTTATCATGGAAATATTTTATATAGGGACAGTGATGGGAATAATGGCCATAGTTGTCACACAAAGTGTTAGGTTCCTATACCAATAGGAGTCATAATTTTTGAATGGCTGAGTTTAAGCCTGTAATATGTACATACCTTTGCTTTCTGCAAATGTTTTCCATATTCAAAAAATTAAAAAATGTAAAGAGGGTATATCCTAAAAGAAAATTAAAAGGACAAAAATAATAAAAAAGGTCAAAAAAGATGAAAAATATGAACCCCAAGAAAGAAAATACCATGAAAGTGTCGAAGTCAAAATTCCACTACTATTTACCTTTTGTGTAAAATAAATGATTGTGTGCAGTTTGTAACCTATGCCACAATCCATGATAGTCAAATTTTTAAACTTGGGTATTTCATGTTTTCAATTTCATGCTTATAGTTAGAGAATGAAAATCTGACCAAACAGTGTAATCTTGGCAGGTAATTAGATTAGGTAGAGTGAATACAAGGGGCTCAAATATTTAATCTAAGTCCTTGGATGTAATAAGGTTAGACTTAGTTAGATTACTATTGTAAAAGAAAAGAAAAATGTTTTGATAAAGGGTTTTCCAGCTTAAGTGCACCCTAATAAAGAGAAGTAAAAATGGTAGGAGGAGTAGATGGGTAAGTAGTAGAAAGGTTGCAAAATTGTGATGATTGTTAGACAAAAGCATATTTATCACCCTCATCATGGAAATTCCAAGTATTAATGAGCAATTGGACATGTATCAAGTCCACAAAATCAATTGATTAATTTCCCTCACTCATTACACCTTTCACTTAACTAATTTCCAATGAAAAGTCTTAAGTACCCAAAATCTTAAGTCAAAGGGGCTCAGAGCATTTCTCTGACTTCTGGAGGGACTGGACCCTTGGCGACCTCCCCCCAAAACCACCCAACGCTCATAAGCAGTGCGGAAAAACCCACTTATCACTGCCCACTAAACACCAAACTATCACATCACCCCGCTAACTGCCAAAAGTATCACTTTTCCCCAAACACCTGCCAAATGTTGACTTTGTTAACAAAGCCAAAAACGTCATAATCTTTGTTTTATCGTGAAACTAAAGTTCCAAACCTTCATGCACGTAACTGCATGATGTCCAACCGCCAACCTACGTCTAGTCGCAAACCTAAAGAAGCCATTGAACTCACAGTCCACCCTCCAGTTCACACAGACTTTCTGCAACCATCCACAGTCACCCGTTGACCTGTTCAGAGTAAGTATTCCCAAAATTCTAGGTATTTTATCCAAATTCACTAGAAACCTTGTCTCATTTTTGAACCAGTTACTTGCATTGCTTGGAACTAATAATAAATTAAGTGAAAAAACTGCACAACGACCCAATACTACTCTGTATTGGAACCCAGTTACCCCAGTACACTGAAAAACCCTTTTTCCCTATTCTTAAATCCACAAGAACTGAGAATGGCAGCCAAATTGCTATGGATGTTAGGCCAATTTCCACTCCTCACCTGGACTTGGATCACCTTCCCCTTGTTGATGAAGACTTCCAAATCAAGGACACCTCTGTCCTTGAATCCCCTATCAAACTATATTGTTGATACAAGGACTAATACCTAAACCAAGCCAATAAAATGTCTTTGGGAGTCTAATTTTCCCAAGTATCAATTTCCTGATGTGCACATTTTCCCTGAAATCATTCATTATTGCCATGCAAATTGCATTCCCAATCAAAAGAGCAGTGATTTCCCTTGACCAAACCATACTGTTCACCATCACTATCAAGTCAATCAATGAAAAGCTGCAACTACAACCAGGGCAGAACTTAACCCCTATTTCAATTGGAGACCTACTAGACAAATTTCCCAAGCTTACCACTGCCAATATTGTTGAAATGCTTCAAACCTTCATTAGGGAGGGAAAGCATGTCCCAACAGAGCCTCCTCCATATGTGGCTACTATATTTTCCCCATTTGGTCAGGATATAGTAGCAATGGTATCTTGTGTTTTAGGCTATACCACCAGTGAGTATATAGATGAAATCATTTTAGCCTTCATGTCCATTTTTACTCCAGGACAACCCCCTATTGTCATGTATGATTATGCCAAGTACATAGCTGATAGGATGCATGAACAATTTTTGAGAATGAGTAATGAAAGAGTGTTTAAGTATTTTTCAGTTTTGTACCACCTTTTCTTATACTATCAAGCTGACAAGTTCCCATTCACTCTCCAAAAGCTTAACACTAAAGGTCATCCTAGGTCAGAATTTTTTTGGACTCCTTTGATACATAAGCATGATTCCCCATATCCATACACAGATTTCATTGATATTTTTGTACACCCAGTAATGACCATGCTACTAGGAAGTCCTCCTCCAAGAATCACTTTAGACATCGGGAGGATCCTGCAGCTATCAAAACAACACAAAGTGGGAGTTTGGTACTTGTACCAAAATCACACAGAAATTAGGATCTATGGCTGTGAGTTGGCCCCATATAAACTGCCCAGATACCTTCCAATGAGGTTATTTTCTATGGAGTACTACAGGCAGATAATCAATTTAGATGAGGTACATTTTGTTAAAGCCAAAAAGAAGGCTCAACTCAGAATCAAAGATCAACTAGGCCCCTTTATATGCAATAGTGGAGAAATTGGAAGAGAAGAAGAAGAAATCCTTTAGAGACTCAAACTAAAACAAAGCTTCATGTGGAGATATCACCCCTGTGACTTCATTTGCAACAGAAGACAGAATAATAAGATGACTCCCTACTTTCACCACCAAATCCCCAAAATAGAGAAATATACAAATCAGTTGGAATGGGTGGAGAATACTCTAGTGGAGAGAGATAGCACTAAAGTTGCTATTGAAAATGCACTAATTGATCTAGAGAAAAGGCTTGATGAAGGTTCTTTCCTGAAGGTTCCAGGAGAATCTCAAGCACAAAGAGAATCATAGGCACACAGTGAACAACATATAGAAGAAGAGTCCTAGGTGCAAGAAGAGCCAGAACAACCAGGGTTATCAGAAGAACACACTCAAAGAGGTATATAGCAACCCAATATGAGTACTTCCCCTAACTTGCAAACTCCTCTAAATGAGGAGAAGAACCTCAAAAGGAATAGGGATGAGGCCACTACATCAAGCAGAGCAACCATACAAACATATGCAGAATCTGGCCTAGTCAAAAGGCAGAGGTTAAATCCTGTTTTGGAGCAAGAATTCACAAAAGAAATAGTGGGGGCCACCAGTATAGAGAAAGAAAGAAGTAGGCTTGCCACTCCTTCTGGGGGCACACCAAAACCTTCCACATCTCATACTCAGATGTTGGAAAGGTAACAGAGTGTTGAAGTGTCCTCATTTAGGATGCCAGTAGACAAAGATCAAGATATCAGAGAAAGGAACAAGGATATCAAAGCTAGGAATGAGAGGCTAAAAGTCCAGACTTACTCACAATACTTAAAGATGGCACCTACCAACCAAACAAGGCTGATGTCAACCTATGATGTGAAATAAGGAAAAATGCAAATTACATTCATGAAGCCTACCACACAACAACCAAGATCAATAACTAACTTCTGAAAGATAGATTTTGAAGTGTTGGCAAAGGACATACATCCTATTGACCAGATTGAGTTACAAAAATAGATAGGGGAGATGATTTACTTCACCTTGATAGGGAAAGCCATCACAGCCCACCAATTGAAGAACTCCCTGAATAATATATCAGCTCAATTCCAATTGGAGAAAGCCTTTCGTAGGCAAATGACACCAGAATCAAGTCCTTAGAGGACTTAATCATTGAGTTGGTACACGATCCCAAAGATGTAAAGGCCATTGAAAAGTTGATAAAGAAGAAGAATGATGACATAGCTTCTTTGAAGAGGCAACTCAAAAATCCAGCATTGCATCATCCATAAACAACAAAAGTCTTGGAAACACAAAAAGGACAAGAAGAGCTTATGGACTTGGTCCTAAAGCTAAATGACCAATTGAAAGAAATAGAGAAATAATTGGACACATTGATTCAATCCAAACAGAGTGAACTGGCCACTACCTCCACAACTTCCATTCCCATAGTAACAACTACAGTCCCTTCGACATTGGCAGCCCCTTTGGCACCAACAACTCCACCTACTACAACACTGCCAGTCATATCTAAGTCTAAACTATAGGTACCTCAACAAAAAAGGCAGTAGAGTTAGTGAAAGACATGGAGAAAATGTCCATCCAGGAAATAGAGCTTAAGACGCTTAAGGAGAAAGTGGAAAGCTTAGAAATTGACTCTAAGCTTGCCCAAATATAGCAGAGAGAAGAAGCACAGAAATCCCTAAGGATCGGTGAGAAGATAAAGGTCCTTGAAAAATATTTAACTTTGCAAAAGCCACTAGGACAGACTAAGGAGATGCTCTAGGCCAATATCATTGACTCTGTAAATGATATTTGGCCATTAATTCAAGTAATATTTGAGCAAAATGAACTGGTGAAAGTGGCCATCGAAGCAATTCAAAAGATAAAGTAAGACCTAGGAGACCAGCCTAAGGATGCTAATCGACTCATCCATTTCTTAAACAGCAAGAACAGGCATGAACTAAATGAGCTTGGTGTGGAAGACAGAACTGAAGCCATCAGTAAAGTCAAAAAAGTTGTTTCTAAAAGAAACCTTATGCTTAACCTAGAGAAAAAAATGCCATAACATGCAGGTTGGCATTGATAGATTCATGGCAAAATTTCAAATTTTGAGGGATAAAAGCCTTCCAAGTCCCATGGTCATCCATGACAAACTTATGACCCAATTGTACTATCTTGATAAATTAAAGAAATTATCTAAGAAATAGGCAAGCACTTTAGGAGTCAAAGCATTGCCAACGGGGAAAATATTATATGATACTTTAGAAATCAATTCCTCCTAGATCATGAGGTGAAACATCTATTTGTCACCAAACCAAAATTTTCCAAATACACTGAGGCAGATGAGATATATAGAAGGATGCTCAAGGTAAAGTTACCTGAAGATGAATGGTGGGAAAAATGATAGATTTACTATAAGTTACCGCAGTAAATTTGAATGGCAGCTAGATGAAACCGATAAACAAGGTCAAAGAGTAATAGGTTAAAAAGTGTCAGTTAAAAACCAAAGACAAAGGTGATTCCAATGTACAAATATCAACCAACTTAACGGGCTCAAGTTCAACTACAACAACCAACACTACCACAATAAAAGGGACAACATGATGTAGTTTTCCATCTGTTTATATATTCATGCTTGAAGATATTTTGATTTCCTAGATTAATTCTCAAACCGTTATGAGATATTTTGTAATATTTTTTGTATAAATACTTCACATTTTGAAGTATTTAGGGTGGATTCAAAGACATATCTATAGACATCTTCCTATCAAGTTAAAGTGTTATTGTATCAAGACTAGATTGGCTTGTTGGATCATGGAATAAAGTTCAGACATTTTACATGATTCTTGTGTAAAGTGAAAATCAGATAAGTATTCTCTCATGTGTATTATCATTTATCTTTATTTTTATTAATAATCATATGTGTTTCTATGAAATCTGAATGGTAAACTAGGAATGATATTTCAGAACTTGCTTTAATGCACTATGTCTTGACTATTTACCTTCTTAATGTTTTCTGCTAAAATATCTTAGTTAGGGAATTCTTAAATGCTCCCTTACTTCTGTAGTTTCTCCCTGTGGCCTATGTAGCAAAGAATTATTAATTTCTCTTTGTTGATGATCAAATTCTATTCTTCATCTTGATCTCGGTCTAAGGATTCTTCATTTCCCTTTCGCCCTGGTTAGGACTATCTCATGCATTGAACTTGAATATTTTCCTTTTTCTTTGCTAGCCTGCCTGTGAACACTCCCTTTAGTGATATGGTCCAGTTAAGCCATCCTTGACTCCATAGCCCAATGGATTGAAGGCCTTGCTTCATCCATCTATTCCTAGAATTCCACCACCCAACCAAATTTAAAACCTTATGAACACTAAGAACTAGCCTAAAATCCCACCCAAAACAAAGTTAAATTATAAAGAGAGAGCCCTCTCTAGACTTAGGTTGGCTAGAACCTAAGTCTAAAAGATTAGGTTTGTGGTTACCTCAGATTATTCCTTCTTTTGATAACTTCTAGGGAAAACTTCTGAGTGATAACATAGTGGCGACCGTACTGGGGAATCAAACCCTCAATCTTAATAAACCTTTGAGAAATATCAAATTTTTATTTCAAGCCTCTTGAAGGGTTTATTAGAAGTTATTTATAAAATTTCACAAAAAAGAAATAATTAGAAAAAGCTTGAAATTTGGCTTCAAGGAGAACTCACTGTACTATGGTCGACCCTGATCCAAACCCTCCCCAAGTATTTGATAATCCTAATCTAATTTCAAGAATATCTAGAAGACAAGAAAGTTCAGTCAGTCCTACGCCTTCAATTAAAGAAAATTCCTGCATGGATGAATGGTTGTTTTTAGAAGATCTCCCCTTTGACGAGTCTTTTGACCTTTCCCTATTTAGAACTAGGTCTGAAAGTGCACTTGATGACGTAGTTCAAGATCCAGAATTTACAACAGAACTTGAATTCCAAAGGGCAAACTTGTTAATTGATCAATACATTCTAAATTCCCCTCAATCATCCCTTATTACTATTAAGATCCCTAAGCTCTCTGAATCAGTTTCAACTTCCTTTAGTTCACCATTATTCCCTTCCATCTCTGAAGTTCATTCCTCACCTACATTTATACCTTCACTTCCCCACCAACCTACCATTACTTATCAGTCACCCATTACTCCCAGTTCTCCATTACCCACTGTATCATCTTTTGGTACCCAAACTCCACTTCTTATTCTTGCCCAACTTAGAGCCATGGCAAATATATATGCTCCTCTTGTGTTACCTGCTCCACTAGGTGCCATGCCACAGGACTACCAGAACAAAATTGTCCAATTTGATGGCATAGGACCTTATACAGCACATCAACACACAAGAAAGATGACAAATTATTTTGAATTACATGAAATTGATCTTGGAGATTTCCAAATGAGACTTTTTACTCAGACTCTAGCTGTCGATGTAAGAAAATGGTTTAGATCTTTACCAGATAATAGTATAGATAGTTTATAAGTATTTTACTAGCAATTTTTAAATAGATGGGAAAAGAAGAAGAATCCTCTGTAAATCCTTTCAAAATATGAAAATAGAGGACCAAATGAAACAGTCCAGGACTACTGTACTAGATTTAACAATATATACAATGCAATACCAGTCGACCTTAGACCCCCACCTGGCTTAGCTCTGATAAAGTTTCCTGATGGGTTCGACACTGATATGGAATTCCAAATTAGAGAGAGAAACCCTCCAACTCTAGAAGACATGCAGAGTGTAGCAGCTAGTGTAGAAGCTAATTTTCTAGCAAAAGGAGCTAGGGTTAGGAATGAAAGGAGAGAACTCTTGAAAGATGAAGCCTCACCCTTTGACCTTAAAATGGATGCCCTAGCTAAAGGAATGGAAAACTGATGGATGATATGGATAACGTTGAAAGGAAACTTCACTGGGATAATCAACAGGCACCTCCAGTGAGAAATCCAAACTTTAGAAAGAATCAAAATAAAAAAACTGGAAAAAATGGACCTGATCAGAATATTAGGCCACCTTTTCAAGAAAACTATGTTGAAACTTCCCATTTAGAAGACCCTAAACAAGACACACAAATTAACTTAATGGGATTAGATGAGGAGGAAACTGTCTTTTCGACTCAAGATGATCAGGAATTACACATGCTTCAATAGTTACAGACACAATCAGGAGAATCATTGGATTACAAGCAAGGGTATGATTCTGATATCTTTGAACTACACAAACAACACAATTTGAGGAGTAAAAATAACACTAGTACTCCTGATCGAAACAAGAAAGCAGTACCAAAGCAACCTAAGAAAATTAAAGCAGTTCCAGTTACAAAAACTCTCCAAATCTTCTCTAGACCAAATTAGAATCCTTTTGGTCCCACCATTGTAGATATAACCAATGACCAACCCCCTGATAATCAACCATCCACCTCAATCCCCTCCAAGGAGATAGTGGAAGAAACTCCAAACGTTATATTAGAAAATCCACTAAAAAAGACTTCAAATGCAAAAAAAGAAGAGCAATCTGATCCAAACCCTGCTACTAAAATTCCAAACACTCAAATAGAGAAATCCCCTTTGCCTTTCAATTTGGGGGCAGAGGTGGCCAAATTGAAAATCTCAATTCCCTTAAAAGAGTTGATTAAACATGAAACTTACAAATCTCAAATACGCAAATCCTTAAACTTCGTTGAGAATGAAGACTCTATTAACCTATTTGATGATCATCCTGAGCTTATTTTCAATACTGATGTTAATGTAAAACTAGTGGAAGGACGGATACCACCCTTTTACATTAGCCTTAACATTCACAATAAAATCCTACACAATGCTATGCTAGATTCTGGGGCTTCACACAATCTAATGCCTAAATCTGTTATGGAGAAATTGAACTTAGATATCACTAGGCCTTGCAAGGACTTGTTTTCATTTGATTCAAGCCAAGTAAAGTGCCTAGGACTAATAAAAGACCTGTGTGTTTCCCTAGTATAATACCCTGCTAAGACCATTCTTATGGACATCGTTGTTGCTGATATACCACCTAAATATGGCATGCTATTGTCTAGATCATAGGTGGCCAAACTCCAAGGATATTTGCAACTTGACATGTCATATGCTACAATTTCAGTCTTTGGACATCCTAAAAAATTGTACAGAGAGACCCTGATGAAGTATGTAGTGAGTAGCCAGGAGAGGCCTGAAAACTTTCCTATATATTCCATGCATTCTGACATCGATCCTTTCATTCTATACAATGCTGAACCAAACCAAGAAAATACTTCAAACAACATTACTTGAGAACCAAAAGAAATTGCAGTTGCAACAGAAAATCAAATTGTCCAAATTCAAGAGCTTTCAAATAAAAAAGATGATCAAGATACCTTAATCAAAGAAGATTTTGTTCCCCCAGACAATAAGAATTATGAACATGAAATACTATGGTATCTTGAATTTGATGGGTCAGTGTAAAAACTAGGTGCGGGAGTAGGAGTGTGGATTTACAATTTAGAGAATGATTACTCAGAAGGTCATGCTTACAGGCTAAATTTCAAATGCACTAACAACATGCCTGAGTATGAAGCACTTCTTTTAGGTCTCAAATTGGTTAAAAGGTTAGGAGCTATAAGAGTTTCTATTATGGGAGATTCTGAGTTGGTTATTAAACAAATCAATGCTATATATATGACCGGAGATCCTAGGTTAAGTTTTTGTAGAGGAACAATTATAAAAATATTGAATACTTTTTTGGAAACTAAGCTTGCAATTATCCCAAGAAAACACAATATGCAGGCTCATAGTTTAGCAATGTTTGCCAACACTTGTAAGTTACCATTTCAACCTAACCATCAATACATTGCTGAGGTTAGGCATAAACCTGCTATCCCTGACAACTTGAAAAACTGGCAAGTATTCACTAATGACCAACAAATAAACAATTTTCTAACTTTAGAGGAAGACTTTGTAAATAGCAACATAGATACTGACATAACATTAGATCTTGATTTTACAGATAAAATAGAAATTAACAAATTAGAAGATAAATAGATAGATAGATTCCATCCCACAAAGTTTACTAAATAAGATATTCAAAACCCAAAGCAAGTTGAAATTGAAGAGATAATTAACACAGATTCTGAAATCATCAATCTCAAAGACAATTTTTTGCCCAAAGGATTAACTCCTTTGGAAGAATTGTTTGATTCAAATGATGTCCTTAGAAAACTAAAAATGGAACCCTTAAAATCTGACATAGAGGAGTGTAACATAGGCTCTGAGGAAGATCCTAAATTGATAAAACTTCCAAAATCCTTACCTCCTACTGAAAAAGTAAAATACATATAACTACTAAGGGAATTCCAAGATGTCTTTGCTTGGAGTTATGAGGACCTCAAGTCCTATGACACCAGCATAATACAACACACTATCCCCCCTACAAAAAAACTAGAAACCTTTTAGACAAAAGATTAGAAGGATTAATCCTGTTCTATTTCCTTCTATTGAAAAGGAAACCAAAAGAATGTATGAAGCCAAGATCATAGCATCAATTAGATTCTCTGATTGGGTTTCATATTTGGTGCCCACAAGAAAGAAAACTGGTGACATTAGATTGTGTGTTGACCTTAGGAATCTCAATAAATTTTCACTCTAGGACAACTACCCTCTCCCCAAAATGGATCACATATTATAGAGGGTAGTAGGTTCAACCAGGATCTCATTGTTGGATGGGTTTTCTAGTTATAATAAGAACTTAGTCCACCCAGATGACCAGGCTAAAATTGCATTCACTACTCCTTGGGGCACTTTCAAGTATGCAAAGATGCCTTTTGGATTAAAGAATGCAAGGGCCACCTTTCAAAGAGCTATGGATATAGCTTTTGCTAAGGTAATCCATAACTTCCTATTAATATACTTAGATGATATCACTATATTCTTTAAATATGATAAACAACACCTAGATCATCTAAGGCAGGTCTTCACCAAATGTAGAAAGTATGGAATTTCTTTGAATCCTAAAAAATCTTTATTTGGGTTGGAAGAGGGAAAATTGTTAGGCCACATAATCTCTAAAGATGGTATCCGAATAGATCCTGCAAGAATTGAAGCCATCATAAAGATACATCATCCTAGGAGCATCAGAGAACTACAAGCCTTTTTAGGTAAAGTAAACTTTCTTAGAAGATTTATTTCTAACTTAGTAGAACTAATTAGATTATTAAATAACATGTTGAAGAAAGATTTGACTATTAGGTGGACAATTGAGGCTAAAAGGTCTTTTGAAGATATTAAGCTAGCCTTAACACAAACACCAGTTTTGATCAGTCCAAATTTTGATAGGGATTTCATTATATTTTTTTTTGCCTCAAAACACACAATTTCTACAGTCCTACTGCAAAAGAATGATCATGGTTTTGAAAAACCTATTTCCTTCTTTAGCAAAGTCCCGAGGGATGCCCCTTTAAAGTATAATATAATGGAAAAGCAAGTTGTTTCTTTAGTCAAAGCCATCAAATATTTCAGAGTTTACATCTTATATTCTCATATAATAGCTTATGTTCCCAATGCTGTGGTCAAAGACATCCTAACTCAGGATGGTCGAGGTGGAAAGAGATGGAAGTGGATAGATACTATATTGGAATATGACCTAGAAATCAAACCTAAAAAGTTGATAAAAAGCCAAGGTTTAGCCAAGCTCATGGCTGAATCTGACTGTCAGGCCTTAGACATCAATTTTATTGCATAAATGGATAATGAAGAGGAGATGACGACTCCACCAATCAGCTAGGCCTTTATTGAATCACCATGGTATGCTAATATTATATATGTTTTACAAAATTTACAAGCTCCTCTTGAATTATCCAGGACCAAAAGCATGTTTTTAAAAACGAAACCTTTAAAGTTTTGCATAATTGATAATTCTTTATTTTGGAAGAACCATGAAGGCATCCTTCTTAACCGTTTATTAAAAGAAGAATCTAACAAAGTGTTACAAGAGTTTCATGCAGGTCACTGTAGAGGAAATCTTTCCTGGAAAGCCACTGTAGACAATATTCTTAGAGCCCATTTTTATTGGCCCACTCTGTTTTCTGATGTAAAGAAATTTGTAACCTCATGTCATAAATGTTAGATTTTTGAAGGAAAGAAAAAACTTTTACCCTTACCTTTGAAACCAATATCTGCTGAAACACCATTTCAATAGTGGGGTCTTGACTTCGTTGGTGAAATCCAACTACCTTCCTTTGTCCAACACAAATGGATTCTCAATGCTACATATTACTTTACCAAATGGATAGAAGCCATACCATCAAGGCAAGCCACTGACACTATTATAATAACGTTCCTTGAATCCAACATCCTATCTAGATTTGGGTGCCCAACCAAGATCATCACTGATAATGCATCAACCTTCAAATCTAAGAGAATGATTGATTTCTGTAATAAGTATCATATAACCCCAAGTCACTCTACAAATTATTACCCTGAAGGGAATGGACTACTAGAGTCCTCCAACAAGAGTTTATTGAATATCATCAAAAACTTGTTGGATGATATTAAGAAAATGTGGAACAATAAGCTAGTAAATGCCTTGTGGGCAGATAGGCTAACCACAAATAAATCCATTGGTACCGATGCTTATCAATTAGTTTATGGAATGGAGGTTTTTTTCCCATATTCCTTTGGAACACCAATCTTGAAAATACTCCAAGAGGTGCAGGTTGAGCCAAATGATATTCAAAGGAGAATCAACTAGACAATTCACTTACAGCAAACCAGGGAAGAAGTGTACATCAGATCCCAAGTTGTGCAAGAAAGGATTAAGAAAGCTTGTGATAAAAGGACCAAAGTAGAAGATTTATACCTAGGAGACAAAGTTTTGAAATGGGACTCAAGAAGAGAGGATAAAGGTAAACATGGGAAGTTTGATTTCCTATGGAAAGGCCCATATATCATTTATGCTTTTAGGGGTAATAATTCTTTCTTCCTCAGAGAATTGGATGGCACAGAAGCACAAGGAGGAACAGTTAATGGACGAATGCTTAAACACTACATTGAACCTAGTTATAAATTTCATTAATCACTTGTACATATTCCATTTTTCAAAAGTTTAGAGTTGATTGGATGGTGAATTTTTGGAGTTGAAGCCCAAAGAGAAGGACCTAAGTTTCAAAAGTTTTACTATCATAAATAGCAATAATGAAGAAAAATGAAAGGGAAAAGTTACAGGCTAAAGTCACAACAATTCAAAAGGCCATTGATCTACAAGTTCTTGACATTTCACTAGGAAATGACATCCCCAAGTGGAGCCACTATTAGGTTCCTATACCAATAAGAGTCATAATTTTTGAATGGCTGAGATTAAACCTGTAATATGTACATACCTTTGCTTTCTACAAATGTTTTCCATATTCAAAAAATTAAAAAATGTAAAGAGGGTATATCTTAAAAGAAAAATAAAAGCACAAAAAGAATAAAAAAGGTAAAAAAAGATGAAAAATATGAACCCCAAGAAAGAAAAGACCATGAAAGTGTGCAAGTCAAAATGCCACTACTATTTACTTTTTGTCCAAAATAAATTATTGTGTGCAGTTTGTAACCTATGCCACAATCCATGATAGTCAAAATGTTTAAACTTGGCTATTTCATGTTTTCAATTTCATTCTTATAATTAGAGAATGAAAATCTAACCAAACAGTGTAATCTTGGCAGATAATTAGATTAAGTAGAGTGAATAAAATGCGCTAATTTGTTTAATTTGAGCCCTTGGATGTAGTAAGGTTAGAATTAGTTAGATTACAATTGTAAAAGAAAATAAAAATGTTTTGATAAATGGTTTGATAGCTTAAGTGCACCCTAATAAAGAGAAGTAAAAATGGTAGGATGAGTAGATGGGTAAGTAGTAGAAAGTTACACAATTGGGATGATTGTTAGACAAAAGCATATTTATCACCCTCATCATGAAAATTCCAAGTATTAATGAGCAATTTGACATGCATCAAGTCCAAAAATTCAGTTGATTAATTTCCCTCACTCACTACACCTTTCACTTAACTAATTTCCAATGAAAAGTCTTAAGTACCCAAAATCTTATGTCAAAGGGGCTCAGAGCATTTCTCTGACTTCTGGAGGGACCAGAACCTCGAACTGATGACTTATAGGTCCTAAGTACTAAAATTACCCCCAAAAACATTACCCCCCTTCACTCTCCCTCATTTTCCCAAACAAATCCCTTTTCTTAAGATAAAACAACATTTTTCCTAAGGAAAATCCATTACCCCCAAGTAAACCGCTTTTCCGAAAAACCCATAAAAATAACACTTAGCCTAAGTTATAATGTGTTTATGAAAAGAAAATGAATTATAAATATACATTATACTTAGTGCTAATTCCATTTTTAGCGATGTTCAGATTAACTTTTAATTTTATTTATATATTAATTCCGTAAAAATAACCCTTTTCCCCTATGTATTTAATAAATCCCTTTAATATTAATACCCCATCCCCAAAGTTTGAAATATAAACTTTATAAATACCTGGACCTGACAAATGAATTAATTAATCAATCAATGATTAATTAAAAATCAAATCCTCTGCTAATAAAATCACGCCCGATGCATTAATCTCACCCTAATCCCATATTAAATCCAAAACCACCGAATTAATTTCCTTGCTGCCCCCCCCTCACTACCATTCATGCATTTCCATCGATCAATCACCACCTGATCCTCCCCCTTCAAATCTAACAATCCACATTGATTTCGCATGGGCCTGAAACCCGAACTTTACCCACCCGAAATGGGCTATTTTCCCTTGGTCCCCAGTTGCAACATGGTGCCCGATGAGTGGAATCAGGTGACCTCCCCCCAAAACCACCCAACGCTCATAAGCAGTGTGAAAAACCCACTTATTGTCGCCCGCTAAACACAACACTATCACATCAGCCCGCTAACTACCAAAAGTACCACTATTCCCCAAACACCCACCAAATGTTGACTTTGTTAATAAAGCCAAAAACCTCATAATATTTGTTTTATCATGAAACTAAAGTTCCATACCTTCATGCACACAACTACGCAACATCCAACCACCAACCTACGTCCAGTCGCCAACCTGAAGAATCCATTGAACTCACAGTCCACCCTCCAGTTCACACAGACTTTCTGCAACTGTGCAAATTCGCCTGCCGACATGTTCAGAGTCAGTATTCCCAAAATTCCAGGTATTTTATCCAAATTCACTGGAAACCTTGTCTCATTTCTAAAACAGTTACTTGCATTGCATGGAATTAATAAGAAATTATGTGAAAGAACTGTACAGTGACCCAATACTACTCTGTATTGGAACCTAGTTACCCTAATTGATTGAAAAACCCTTTTTCCCCATTCTTAGATCCACAAGAACTGAGGATGGCAACCCCAATTGCTATGGATGTTAGGCCAATTTCCACTCCTCACCTGGATTTGGATCACCTTCCCCTTGCTGATGAAGACTTCCAAATCAAGGAAACCTTTGTCCTTGAATACCATATCAAAATGTACTGTCGATACAGGGACTAATACCTAAACCAAGTCGATAAAATAAGTCTTTGGGAGTCTAATTCTCCCAAGTATCAATTCCCTGAGGTGCACATTTTCCCTGAAATCATTCATTATTTCCATGCAAATTACACTCCCAGCCAAAGAGCAGTGATGTCCTCTAACCAAACCATATTATTCACCATCACTACCGAGTCAATCAATGAAATGCTGCAACTACAACAAGGGCAGAACTTAACCCTTATTTGAATTGGAGACCTACTAGACAAATTTCCCAAGCTTACCACTACCAAGATTGCTGAAAAGCTTCAGACCTTCTGTTGTGTGTGGAGCATGATTGTTCAGAGGTCTTTGTTTCAGCCGGATGTATACCCCAGGAAGTTTTGTACACCCCTCCACGCGAGGGGCTGCGGGGGGGACTTGTCCCCCCGGCGGGGGTCCGGGGGC